>OY723386.1:54517877-54575377 GCA_963210295.1 Ophion ellenae | reverse complement strand
TCATGTATATTTGAGGTGTATAAAAAAATGTTCAACATGAAACAATAAATGACTGCATATTTATCAGCTTATTCCATGCGCGTCTTGCCACTGCAGTCCCCAATCGGCGGGAAAGATGCAGCTCGAAATTCTTGACTGAACCAAGTAAACCGATAAAATGTTTAACTGTCATATATTTTTTTTCTAGGTAAATTAAGAAAAAGCTCAAAAAATCGCAAAATCAGAACTTTTCTCTGGTTTGAAAACAATGTGTTTAAGAAAAACACTTTAACGTGCGATAAAAATGATTAAAAAAAAATCTATATTTTAATTGCACGACCAATTATCGGTTCGAGTATAAATTGGATCGGGTAATTTGATTTTGCACCCTCGTATTTAACGAAATACGCGGAACCGCATTTTCGAGTCTTCGTTCCATAATACGTTTGATTAAATAATTATGTGGATTCACGCGATGCAACGCAGTCGGGCTCGTTCTTCCTCGTCGAGAGGATGAGTCTTAAACTCGAGATCAATAGAGAATGCAGCAACTGTATAGCCTCAGTGTGTGGTACGAATGAGCCCGAATGAACAGAAAGAGAAAGGCCGAGAGACGGAAAGAGAGAAAGAGATAAGCATCAACGTATCCAAGCGGCTTCGAGAACCGATGTAATTAATTACAAGTAGGCGCGTCCACGTCGAGCTTAAGCGTTGGAAGGATCTTTTACCCCCTGCGGAAGGTACGCGCGCCCATCACGCGCTCTATAGCTCATAAGTCTTCTTCTCGTAACATCGAAAAGTGAAAACAACGTTTTTCCATGCCTCGTTTCACGATCCTCAATAATATTCATATTTTACTTCATCACGAGACCTGGCCACGTCTTTTGAAAAATGTTCCAATACATCTGAAATTTATTTTCCACTTTCCGTATTCGTACATAAATTTGTCCGAATTATTACAAAATGATTGTCATTATCATCTTTCGATGATTTATACTGCATCATTTGCATTACTCACTCACGGAGCTTCCATTTTTTTTTCACGCGGTAGCTCGTAAAAAAACGTTTAGAAAAAAAATTCAGTTAGTTATGGTGATGAAATTTATTGTGGACGAGTCTCCTAATAGCCACCCTTTCATAAACACACGCACGTACATGCATTTGTGCGTGTGTGGGTGTATGCGAAGAAACGTGATTTTGAAGACAATTTCCGTCCTATCCCCGAGGACAACGAAACGTTTTGAAAAATTTCGACGGTCGTCTTAATGATGGTCAAATGTCCTGATAAGCAGCATTATGTGGATACGTGGAGTTCGAAATATCGACACACACAAACACGCCCATGCGTACACATATATATATACATGTAAAAAAAATTATTCAGTACATAGCATTTCGAAGAAATAAAAATCATAAAATCATAATTAAGAAAAATATCCGGCATTGGTGTCATAAATAACGCTCCGTAACATCTTTCGAATGAAGCCGTGTGTCATTGGACGAATCTCCATCGCAAGGCTACTTTGCCAATAAAACTGGTTAAAACGACGAGTTTTTTTTTTTTTAATTCGATGTACATGGGTTTCAGTACAAACGATTGAAAAAGAGTAAGAAACAGCGAATTTGTATATCAACGAGAGAAATAAACGTCGAGGGCATAAACCCACTCGAATAAATCTGTGCTGAAATGAATTTGAGTAATTATTTATTCATTATTGCAGCGTCGTGTTTCAGTCCATTGAGACTCGTTATGTATGATAGCGGGTCATAATGAGTAAAATGAGTAATTATGAAGACGGTTTGGCCTTTTTAGCATCGTATATTTGTATCGATCTGTAGAATTTTAAAGTTTGTTAACACGTAATCAATGACTTCCCTCCATTACGTGCCCGCTTCTCTATTTCGGCTACGGATCATTCTCTCCGAAGTTAAATACAAAGAACCTTGTCCTCTATTCGGTGATAGCTTGAGTGTGTACATCTGTCGGGCCATCTTGTTTTTCATTACTCGAGGTTTTTACATATTATTACAGAGATTGATTAATGAATTTTTAATATTTATTTTAAAAAATTGATTTAAAAATTTTTTAAAAATGTATTAAAAAATATGGATAAAATTTATAAATAACAAAGTAGTTAATTTATTACGATAATAAATAAATTTATTAATATTTTAATAATGATTATAATTTTAAAAGAATAAAATAAAGTATACATTTATTGAATTTTTAATATTTATTTTAAACATTTGGTTTAAAAAAATTTAAAAATTAAAAATATATTAAAAAAGATGAATAAAATTTATAATTAACAAAGTAATTAATTTTTCACGAAAATAAATTAATTTATTAATGTCTTGATAATAATTATAATTTTAAAGAAATAAAATAAATTATTCATTTGCTGAATTTTTAATATTTATTTGAAAAATTGTTTTAAAAATATTTTACAATTTAATATACATAGAGAATATTAATACAATTTATAGTTAACAAATTAATCAATTCACTAATATTTTTATAATTACAATTTTTTTTAAATAAAATAAAATAAATTATAAATTCAAAGTTGAAACAATTGAATTGGCGGGTTTTAATTTTTAAAAATTTTATTATAAATCCAAAAGTACTCGAGTAAATGCACTATTTTCATGGGCCAACTTTAAATGCATCACCAAGGCTCAGTTCCGGCTTTCCTTCATCGAAAGGACGCTCCAGTCAATCCGTTTTGTCGTTCCTCGCGAGAGCACATAATGTCATTGCCGCATTATATATATATATATGAGTGTGTGTCTGTGTGTGAGTGTGTGTATTTATGTAGATAAGATCTACATGGGTGTATGTCCCTACATCCCATTTGACATAATCTGTCTCTCTCTCTCGCTCAATCTCCCACTTACCCAAAAATCACTCGCACTCACTCGCTCTCCTTTCTTCTCCCCCCTCCCCCCACTTTTCCGCTCATCTCATCTCCCGGTCTATTCTTTCGCTCGTCTGGATTTTTTTTTTCAAAGCCCCCATTCGTGACTCTCTCGATATACCTGGTCCCAGGTCCATTCAGGTATTTAGACAGGATGCATCCGCTTCTTTCCTTTTCTCTTTATCGCCGCTCTCTCTCTCTCTCTCTCTCTCTCTCTCTCTCTCTCTCTCGTTCTATCTTTCACACATACACGCACACACTCTCAATCACTTAGTATCTTTATATTTTAAGAATAACATCGCACCAAAGCCCTTGCGCTTGGTGAGTGTCTCTTTCTCACTTTGGGAATGAAATATACGTCTCCGGGAATTCCTGTAACGGTTAGAGATAGAGAAAACAAAAAAAATTACACAGCGAGAAACTATGCAGTAATAAAAAAATAAATGAAGAAAAAGAAACGTCGACGCGGGAAGATATCTACGATCTTAGCGCCTGGCACAATCAACATTGAGGTAACAAAGTGAATACGATCGTATCGATAAATGTAAATTTCCCAAATATTATTCGACAGCCGTGGAAAATCTATGAGTAAGTTTTTTCTCGTCCTGATTCTTCAAATGATTTCGACGCGAGCACGGAGTAATATTGATAAGCCTGATTGACATCATGGAATTGATTGATTCATTGGCCTTTGTCAACTTCGATGGGTTAGTCGACCAACACATTTTCCGTACAGGCTCACATCAGAATAAACGTAGTAACAATGTCTCCAAGTTTTATCGCGATGATATCATTTCTGTAAGACATCCATGCCATTTTAAAACCAAGCCCCCTCCTCAATAATTATACTTGAATATTTCATTCGATCTGCTTGCTGTATTTCGATCCACATACTAGGATGTTATATTTTCTCTTAGTTCTTTTTTATGCTTATCTTTATATATTTCGTTCTCCCTTCATTGATTTTTAGGTTCTTCCGTTTATTTATTCATTCGTTACATTAAATTCGATATTCATTTCGCTCCTTTCTCTCCACATGTATAATCGGATCATCCGCAAACATTGTCATATTGCATTCTTCTGAACAAACTTTGATCATGTCATTTCGTATATCCAATTAACAACAATAGTCTTTGCACAGACCCATTGGGAACTCCATCGTCAGCACCGATCAATGTTAACCATTCATTGCTGAATTAACTTCGTTGCGTTCGATTGCTTGAGTATGTAGTCTTCTCGCTGGGAACATTTCACCCGTACTAGATTGGTATAATCACTGAATTGATCTTATCCTACATTCTCAGATGCTGTTTTCGGGACAATGGAATGCCCTTACCATTTTCCATCTCTAATTACCAATTGCCATTCATCAATGACAGTCTAAATCACCGCTTCACGTGGATGTTATTTTCCAAACCCCGACTGATACTGTGCTACAATGTGATGTGCTGTTTGTTTATTAACGATTTCATATTCGTTTTTCCTGAATGTTCAGTCCACTTTAGCGACAAGCTGCTTTCAATGTCTGTGAATGTAGTTTCCGTTGTGCTTGTTTCCCTATGTTTGAGCTTCTCTTTGGGGACCCAATAGTGAACTTGAATTTGAACATCATCAACTCTGAGAATCTCGAAGTTTTTTAGCCATCAACGTATCCTCGTTTGCCCCATGGCTTAGAGATTTCACTAAGTTATTTGTACTCCTTGGGCACTGGAAAGTACGAAATTTTGAGCCACGTCACTTACTTTTTTAAGGCGTAACCACAGTAACGGGTATAAACCGTGTGCGAATTAATTTTTTTCGTATGAAAAAGTGATTCACTCATAAAATTAATTACACATCTATTTAGTATGAATATCAAGCTGTTAGAATATTTTTTTTTCGATGTACAAAATGGCCGACTACTGATATTTTCTTTTGTTATCTTTGTTTTAGGCGCTCCGCGGCGTGACATTTAGCATCCACAATTTTTTACCTAGAACAAAAAACAAAAATTCTCGTCAATCTACATTAGAATACCTACAGAAGTGCGTATGGAATTTAAAAAATATTGTTTTATTCAAAAGTTGTAGGTATTTGAACTGAAGAAATGAATTTTCTTCTCATTTAACTGCTCATAAAATGAAAAGTTTTCGATAAATCGGAAATTCCGTACGTACTTCTCTGCGAAATGCAATTAGGAACGTAACTTCGAAATTTGAAGTATATCGAGTGAAAATTATTGTAGTTATTTGTTACGCCAATTGGAAAAAAGCTGTTTCGAGAAGTTTCGAGTAGTCGGCCATTTTGTACATCGAAAAAAATATATATATTTTTTCTAACAGCTTCATATTCATACTAAATAGATGTGTAATTAATTTTATGAGTGAATCACTTTTTCATACGAAAAAAAATTGTTAAATTCGCACATAATTTTATACCCGTCACTGTGGCCTAACGCCTTGAGCATCTGCATTCTCCACTTCTCTTTCAACTCTTCATTCACCTCCTATTGAGTCTTTTGAGGTTTTCTCATACTCATAGGATTTTCCTCGTCGCTCTCCCTTCTTCCTCTCCCTAATTAGTTTCACCACAGTAATTCTCCCCGTTTGAAATTGCATCAATTATGCTTCGTATCCTGATACAATGCTTTTCTGTATACAATGCTTGACCGTATCCCGCATGCCTCCAATCCGTAGCTTCTTTCATACCATCACGTGTACACCATTTTTGGCCTTCCCATTCTATTGGAACTTCCAACCTTGTCCACGGGGCTTTCATGTCCAAACCATCGACTGTATCATTAGCCAACTTCTCTGCTTTCCTTCTGATTCCGATCCTAGATGGTGTTGTGTTTGATTCCCAGTAACGTAACAATCATCAACCTTCATTTAACTGAAGTGTTGCCAAGCAGTCAACTCTACTTAACTTTCTCCAGTACTATCCATTTTACATCCAACTGATATCCACATATGATCTATTATTTTGCAATGATGTTTTACTTGGACTTGGACATCATTGTTAGCGAACGACAAGTCCATCATCCTGCAACCGTCTCTGGCTGCCATGTATCGCTGGCTGCCAGGATCGAGATAGGAATCGAAATTAATTGTGTTAGTGAAAATTAGCCTCAGATCAGCGAGGACAGTGTACTTCTATGTAAACATATATACATTCACCCATACATATCATATTAGAGTGGCACAAATTTGAGCTCTATTTTTTCTCTTTTTCTCACCATCCAATTATCTTCTTTAAAGAAAAAAAATTGTCGAAAAAGCTGCGAGCGGTCAAACAATAGTTGAAGATCACTCAAGCCTCTCGAAAATTCAATTTTCCATTCAAAAATCCATTTTTTTCGTTCACCTCTGAACCAATGAATATTTAGTGGTCGCTCAAGAGCTTCGAAATTTCCAATTTTCGCCAATCTTTTTTAATCCTCTCACTCGTAAATTTGACGCTTTGCAGAATTTTCAAAACAATTAATCCTTTTTTCTTTAGAAACAGATTTTTCAAGTTTACCTCACACTTCTATTCCAAGAATTATAATCTTCGTCCTCATAAAATAATTCTTTAAAGCTCTTGTCCGTAAACAAAATTATAGGTCGTTTTACTCGTAAAACTGAAAAAAAAACAGCTGTTTCCCGCGCATCGTAATCGGTCCCACAGTTGGTCTCGTTAGTCAAACTGCGGACCAATCGTAGCTGTACTCTGTGACGAGCGACGCCATAATACAATAATACATGATAATACATATCGTCTAATTGGCGTTTGTTACAAGTGATTACAATAAATTATTCAGTAAATGCTGTTTATTTTGTTTTCATGCTACGACGAATTATAGTGCATGCGAGATTTATTTTTCGGCGGAAATTGTAAATTTCGAAAACCTTTCGCGACCACTAAACATCAACTGGC
The DNA here is from genome assembly GCA_963210295.1 of Ophion ellenae. Taxonomy (NCBI): domain Eukaryota; kingdom Metazoa; phylum Arthropoda; class Insecta; order Hymenoptera; family Ichneumonidae; genus Ophion; species Ophion ellenae. The sequence continues at coordinate 54,568,586 of OY723386.1, read as the reverse complement.
CGGCTAGAGTTTTCGCGAGGTTCATTTAAAAATTATAAGGCGTTAAATTCATGGGTGAGAAATGGACGAAAAAAAAATCGTATTTTTCAGGAAAATTTGCATTGGGAGGCTTGCGCGACCTCTAAATATTTTGTGACCGCTCGCAGCTTCGGCGACAATTTTTTTTTCTTCAAACAGGATAATTGGATGTTGAGAAATAGGGAAAAAAATTGAGCTTAAATTTGTTCCACCCTAATATCATATATATAACTCAGGAATGAGTTTAGAAGTTGGGCACCTGAATGAGGCGCGCGAAGCTTCTGAGCAAAGGAAGCTGCATCTCGAGCATTATATATGTGTGATGACACGCACGCTCGTGCGTGTGCGGGCTCGGATCTCGCACGCGTGAGGGAATCTCTCTCTGAATATCTCTCTCTCTCTCTCTCTCTCTCTCTCTCTCTCTCTCTCTCTCTCTCTCTCTCTCTCTATACTTCGGCTGCTTTTACCTGTTCTGGGCTTCGCCAAGATGAGACGCCGATGATCCACGAGAAGGCCCCCGGGGTCCTCTCGCTCCGTCTGGAACGCGGGACCGAGACGTTTTGGTGAAAATATAAAACTACAGAGAACCCGGGCTGGAGATGGGTTCTTTAAAGCATCCAGAGACTTGGTAGCAACGTACAAGACAGCCGACATCTCCGCCCTTTCCTATACAGCTCTCTCGTTCGCACCCGCATGAGCGCGCGCGCGCGCGCGGCCTATCTCGCTCCCAGATTTGTAACAGTATACCACCGCGCGAACGTTCGCCTCGATTCACGCCGAAATTTATATAGGATAACCAATCAACCACGGCCAAACCAGAAATCTTTTATTCCCTCCGAGAGCCTGTCGCGACGAAGGCAACGGGCGAGAAAGCACCTTCGAACTAGGTAGCGTCATCGAGCGGTCTCCGATTACAATGATATTCGCGCATCCGTAAGATTCGAAGATTCTACGGTTTTCCAAGATTCTGAGATTTCGCACCGATTCCTAGAACTGGAGTCAATACGATAACGGAAAATATGGTATTTTTGTTGATTTTTCAATTTGCAAAAACGTACGTCGAGGTGCACTTCTGATCTGATACTTTTGGCTAAGATGAATCATAAGTCTAGCCACTGAACAGTGTGTGCGAGCACATTGCTCCCGTTGGAGTTTGGAGGGTTGGCGGTGAGGTGAATGAGTGTAGAAGTATCAACCGTGGCGGAAGCACGCATCTCGAGTGAGAAAACAATATCAATTTCTCGACAAAACGATGTAATTGTTTTGTTAAGTTTAACATCGTTTCAGTTTTTTTGAGTTGCTGATATTGATTAGACAGATAGGTAAACACAATGAAAGTACTAATTATTAATACAATAAGAACGGTTTGTCAGAAATTTTCAAGGTTATTGCTTGATGAACATGAATCAAAGGAGTGTGCGGCCGTGTAGGTGACAAGAGATCGTTAAGGATTCGGCTTCGGTCCGGCCAATGAAGGTTTTCCAAGGCTGTCGATGGAAATAAGAAGGTGTTTTTTTCTTTAACGTTTCGGCCCTCTGGTTCGGGTCCTCTTCAGAATATATATTTTTTTTCTGTGTAAATGATAATACACAGTTTTTAACAATCACGTTTGAAAAAGTTATATATAAGGACGTTGTGTGTTATGGTTTAGTTATCTAAATGTTGTGTTATTATGTATAATAATTATGTTAGTTCTGCTTTAATTATAATTATATAAATATAGTATGGATGATTTCTTATGTTGCGTTGTTTATTGTTATGTGTATGTATAGGTGTGTGAAATGTAAAGAAATGAAGTATGGTAGTTAACTAACCTCGACGTTGTGGTATTTCAGGTTTTTTACACATATTTGGAAAGATGTTACGTCGAAAAAACATTATTTATGGAGACAAATGATGTTTGGTGGGAAGATGCTCAATAGATGGAGTTATTATCGTTTATCGGCGATTTTTTTTTAATCTGTAAAGGATAGATAATTATAAGGAATTTTTATGTTTGATTATTGAAATTTTAAATATAAAAAAAAATTTGTTGTGATCTGAGAAAAGTTTTAGTGAGGAATCGAAAGACTATGGCGTGATTTTTTGTTAATTCGTTAACCGTTTAACGGGGCAAGATGAATACAAGTTATCGCAAACCTGAAATAGTTTACAACGTACCACTGTTTACGTTCGAAAGGGTTAAACGGAACTAGTAAAGCATTCGGTTCCTCTTCAACCGGTGTGTCTACTAGGAGAGAAGAAGAACTTACAAAATATCAAAATGATATGGAAGCAAGATTATTTGGACCGATCCTACAGAACTTAGACGATTTTTTTTTACTTTAAACGCGTTTTTTTCGAAACAACGTTTTTCGACGGCTCGTTGATAAAATCTTCGAAACTACTGAACCGATCCTTATGAAATGTTAAGATATTCATATAGCTATAGCGCATATCAAGGATTTTTTTAAATTTCGATATTTACTATTTTTTTTTCCAAAAACGGTGAAAAAACATGTTTGTTTTTTTTCGAAAGATATCCGCCATTTTGTTATATTTGAATATATAAAAAATCGCATGATATGCGCTATAGCCATTAACATACTGAATCTGAAACCGTTAAATTTTTTTGTTTGGGTTTGTTTGGGTTGGGGATGATCCATCTCCGAAATATCATCAACAGCGCAGACCTACCATTTTTGTAGGACATTTATTAACTACCATTTTCGTCTATAAATAGTGACTCGAATGAATATTTTTTTTTAAATGTTTTTATTAAGTGTACCAACTTTTATATTGATATCTATAACATAAACCTATCAAAAAAATGCATAAAAATAAGAATAATTAAGATGATTTCCGTACAACAGTCAAATACCCTATTGTGGAATCAAAGTAAAATATCAAAAAAGCCCGTAATTGCGCAAAAAGGAACGCTATAAACAAAAGAGGACCGTGGACTGAACAGGTGATTAATCCAGTAGCTCAAAAAAGGTTGGTCTTCTTTTTACACGACAATTTTGGTAAAATTATTTTCTTTTTAAACTTAATCCTTTCTTGGCACATTTATATTTGGCCACGGCTTTGACACACTGGGTCAGGTTGTTCTCCATACAACTTCATCCACCTGCCCTTAACAACCCTTCGGTCGGTTTTTATTGAAAAAATACGCCCCCTCCCCCCATACGAGAACGCAAAAAACATATGACATTCTTCGACCCATTTGCAGTTGAACACGATGTTAAGCAAGAAAAAAAAAATCTTTGATCAATCAATACGAGCACTCATTGTCAGTCCTTTTTAAAAGTCTCATTGGTAAACTTTAGGTTCTCACGTTTACCTCACGCAGTGGATATTCTCCAAACTCTTTTCGCTAATGTCGAGGCGTATCACGGCGTTGAAAAAATCTCGCGACGAAGGCAGGTCAGGGTTCATCGGGTGAGCAGAGGTTAGTGACGGACTATGGGAGCTTATGGTACACGGAGAAAAGAAAGGATGACGAGGATGACAACGACGACGACAAAGGGGAAGGTGGAGACGGAACAGGTCGAGATGGTTAGAAAAATCGATCTTCCATCGAGGAGATATCCAACGGACGTCGCTGTCACGGCCACGTACTCGATCGAAGGTGTAATCGATCGACCACCTATCGAGTCGACGTTCATCCATCATCTCGTTTCTACGAGTCTTGCGAGTTCCTTCGTCGTGAGCTGCTTCTCGATAATCGAATTCTTCGCTCTCTACGCCTCCTTTCGACTATTCCTGAAGCAGCCGCTTAAAATACACACCCCGTCAACCATTTTGGAAATTTATTCGGCTCTGGTATCAATGAAGCTCGCGTCAATGATGATCACTGATGGATGCCAGCTAATTCTTTGCCATAACAATTGTAGAATCGATAAATTAATGCTCGGTGTACGAGGCTACGTATATATACGGGCGATGCGAAGAAAAATAGATCTTTGTCTTCATTGCCATAGTAAAAAGACTTTAGGATATGAACAAAACCCTCTCACAAAGGCAGCTCTACAGCGCAACTTTAAAACCCAATTTTATGTATTTTTCTAACTTTGGCTTAAGATCGTTTTTCACATCTCAATCAAAATGAAAAGTTAGAAAATTTGTTGAAGAATATCACCACTTGATGAGTATCATCAAGCATCAAGCAATCCCCAAAACAATTTTTCAATTTTACTAGGGAGCAATTCTTCAAATGCAAATTATGTTTAGTAAAGCTTAAACACATTTCGTAACCATACCTTCTATTTAAGACGTGAAAAATTATTAATCTGAGCCTAAAGTGGAAACATACCTACTCATGATCAGCGCCACTGTTCGAAACGATATCGTGACCTATTGAGAGTAGCCTTCACTAATTAATTTTTTTTGTCAGTTACTAACGTTTTTTGCTGTTGCGCTCGAGAAAAATATATCGCGTTTATATATATATATATATATATATAATCTTCTTTAAAGAAAAATAAAATTGTCGCGCAACCTGAAAACGGTCAATGAATATTTAGTGGCCGCTCAAGAGCTTCGAAATTTCCAATTTTCGGTATTGTTTTTACTCTCCTCACTCATAAATTTGACGCTTTGTAAAATGTTCAAAACAATTAATTATTTTTCTTTAGAAATAGATGTTTCATATGTACCTCCCTCTACTAACCCAAGAATTATAATCTTTGTTCTCATAAAATAATTATTTAAAGCACTTGTCCGTAAACAAAATTATAGGGCTCTCATTTTATCGGGCTAGAAGTGTGAAGTAAATTTAAAAAATTAATTTCTAAAGAAAAAAAAGGATTAATTATGTTGAAATTTTTCCAAAGTAAATTTAGGAATGAGAAGAGAAAAAAAATTCGCGACAATTGAAAATGTCGAAGCTCTTGAGCGACCACCAAATATTCATTTGCCGGCAAGAGCTTTCACGAGCTTAATTAGAAAAATACAAAGCATAAAATTTATAGGTGAGACGTGAACGAAAAAATAACCGATTTTGAAATGAAAATTTAAATTTCTGGGGGGCTTGAGCGACTTCTCAATATTTTTTTATCGGTCGCAGCTTTCGTGACAATTTTTTTTTTCTTCAAAGTAGACAATTGGGTGGTGAGAAAAAGGAAAAACAATAGAGTTCAAATATATATATATATATATATATATATATATATATATATATATATATATAGAGAGAGAGAGAGAGAGAGAGAGTTGAAAATTGTGCCACCCTAATATATATATATATATATATATATATATATATATATATATATATATATATATAAACGCCATATACACATATCTATATATAGCCTAAGACGTGCTCTCGAAGCAATGACAAGTGACGAGCACAATCATTTGCCACCAACAATTTGAATATCAATTCGAGTAATTAAAAGAGTATCCATCGAACAGGTATTTATTTCTGCTCATGAAAAAAAAACGAAGGGACAGATCGGGTGAAACAGACGGAGTTGATACGTCCAAACATTCAGAATTTCTCGAGCGTATATGGGATCGCGCCGAACGCGAGTTTCGAAACCTTACATTCCGTCCCGAGTTCGAACAAAGGCACGCGTTCCACGCTCTTGAACGCGTCGTCTTTTCTTTTCTTTTTTTCGTTAACGTTTTTTTTCGGGGCAAACACACGTGTATTCAGTGACGAGAAATTTCCAGGAAAGTGCCTCAATATAACCTGGATTAGATTCGGTGCTTGAACGACGATTGTTAAGGCTATCGCTTTTTTTTCTCGCTCGCGCGTTATGTGTGTGTTATGTGTATGTAAGCGATTGTACGCTCAAGCACGAGCGATTATCTGTCTTCTTCCTCACCAAACAACGAAACCGATAAAATATGGCCGCGAACTCTCGTCACCTTTCCATCTTAAGGAATATGTATATAGATATATATATATATATATCGATTTTCAGCTGACAAAAGATCGTAGAATAGGTCTCTGTCGCCACCTTGAACTGGTCCTAGATCCGAGCAACCGACGGACAAAAACATTTGATCCCTTATCGTACAACAAAACGTCGCCTCCTACTGTCCTCGTTTTTTTTTGCCAAACAATAGCAAAACAACGCTGTTTGTCGGCTGTACGGTGTCCCTTGACAGTACAAAATAGTGTCTTCGTTGCTTAGGAAACACGAGAGTTGACCCGATAATTGTACAAAACAAGGATATGGATGTGGATGAGGGGTAGACGTAGAGTAGCAAGGATGCTAGATTAGTGGTCGACCTCGAATGCAATGAGTGTAGTCGCTTCAGATAGGGAACCATTTTGCACGCGTTTCTTCAAGGTCAGATCCATGAACTGATCGAATCACCCCTGCACTGTCCAGAGGGAATATTGCAGGCCGGCTCATAATGCTAAGATTGTCCACAATGCAATAAATGCCATTGCGTCACTCATACTTAGACCGGCAAACTTTGCCGATCTGTAGGGTCAGAGCTGGATCAGTGGCTCATTTTTTTCAGACGTCTATAGCTGCCTAACCGTTCACACAATCTCAATGAAACCTTGACTAAACGTGAGGTGTGTTCAATGGCTTCATTTTGTTCGAAGACACTGAACGGCCTAACCCAATAGAAATTAAGATAACAACCATTTTAAAAAACAATGGGATTTGATCCACTGTGTAGATGGGGGTGTACACAGTGAAACATGCCTAATTTCGCAGTCAAACAAAGTTCCAATATCAAGCAAAATTTGAAGAAAATTACCCCGATCCACTGTACACTTTTAGGTAATGGAGTGCTTTTCTCTATACAATGGGGAGTATTGTACAGTAAGCTATTGAAAAATTAATTTAAAAAAACAGCGTACTATGAGATCAATCACAATCATTTATTGAATATTAATCAACAATGAGTACCTACCTGATGAGGTAGTACCACTATCACAACGCTGTCTGGTATCACAACGCGAAAGTATTCATATTATGACTTACCTCTGTGTACCTCGAAAAATTGAGCCACCGTGTACCGACCCTCTCTTTATTCCTAAAGAGGGTCCTGACAAGTTTCTATTTTTGCTAGGTTAAAAAACACAATGCTCAAATACCGCAATATAGCTGTAAATTGCGGGAGAACAATGACTTCGAACATAAATGCGATAGGTAAAGAAGCAAAAAATATGCAAACTCAGCGGGTTTTTCAACTTTTGACACCAAAAATAATATAAAATCACCTATCACAACCGAATTGCGCGGGAGCGACTCACAGACAGGTTCAAACCTACTGGCATCCGAGGGCGGTTCTAAAGTGAAAAAGACGCGCCTATGTATAGGTCCACTTCTGAGAAACAGAAAAGGTTCAGTGTACCCACTGTTGCCACTGTTTCCACTTTGACCCTGTACTGTATGATGTCAATATATCAAATAGTCGCTCAAAAGTGTCACTGAAAATATATTTCCCAATGAGCTTTTTTCCCCAATGCGAGTCCGGGACACGAAGAAGTCCCGTTGTTTGCAACGATAGACAGGAAACCGGAGCAACCCCTTGGGATGGAGGGGGCTTGCGGGCAACAAGTGACCATACTAGTTGGGCCAGGAACGGCATACTGAAACAGCTCGCAAAAGTAGCAGCAGTCGCACATGTCGAAACGTAAATATGTGTGTGCACGTATACATGAATGCGAAATTCTTTCATGTGGCGTGGCTGTCGACCAGCCGGTCGTTCCAGCCAATCGATATATCGAGCGTGCGTGGGTGTCTCCATTGGGAATTATATATACATATATCTGGTATTCTGGGGTTTCTTTGGGGCCGCCGTATACTTCACTATCGTGCTTTTCCCTCAGAGCCATGCTTTCAACCCCTCTCGGTGACTTTCCGTGTAGCGGAGTGATGCAACCGATAGTGGGGGCGGTTGTGAACGCACACGCCACGCGAGGGGTTGAATTGCTCGGTGGGTTCACTTATGTGCGTGTAGGGAGTTTTTGCGGTAGGCCATGGGCGCTTTAGGTCCGGTCTCATGCGGTCAGTCGAGAAAGCTTTTGCTCCTAGTCCTTTCCGCCCCTGGCTTCTGTGTTGGTCTATCTAACTCCCTCTCTCTCTCTCTCTCTCTCTCTCTCTCTGTCGCCCCTTGGCAAATGTCTCGTCTCCCTCTCGGACTTTCGCCCTCTTGACTTTTTCTTTTTCTTGCCTTCGCACTCACGAAGGTCACGGCCTATCGTTCTTATTATGACCCGCAGGGGTCATTTTACTTTTCCAAAATTCAAGGTGAGGAATTCATCAATGGTTTGAAACGTCGTAGTAGATGGGGGATACTTTTTGTAAGAACAACACTCTGCAGTTATTCCTCTTAGATCGAATTAAATTTCCTGATTCAGCGAACAAAGCTGGGTGCAGTTTTTCGACTCGTAAAGGGGATGTCTCCCTCCCTCCCTCTCTCTCTTTACTAGTAGGTACTTCACTTAGTAGGCAATACTTAGTATAGTAGTAGTAGTACTAGTGGGTAATTCACTTAGTAAGCAATACTTAATATAGTAGTAGTATCGCTAGTAGTATTCACTCAGTAGGCTTACTGAGTGAAGTACCTACTATACTTAGTATAGTAGTAGTAGTACTAGTCGGTACTTCACTTAGTAGACTATAATTAGTATAGTAGTAGTAGTAATGGTAGGTACTTCACTTAGTAGGTTATACGTAGTATAGTAGTGGTAGTACTAGTGGGTAATTCACTTAGTAGGCAATATTTAGTATAGTAGTAGTAGTAGTAGTGGGTAATTCACTTAGTAAGCAATACTTAATATAGTAGTAGTATCGCTAGTAGGTACTTCACTCAGTAGGCTATACTTAGGATAGTAGTAGTAGTACTAGTCGGTACTTCACTTAGTAGACTATAATTAGTATAGTAGTAGTAGTACTAGTAGGTACTTCACGTAGTAGGTTATACTTCGTATAGTAGTTGTAGTACTAGTAGGTACTTCACTCAGTAGGCTGTACTCAGTATAGTAGTAGTAGTACTAGTAGATACCTTGCTTAGTAGGTATATACTTAGTATCGTTAGTAGTAGTACTAGTAGGTACTTCACGTAGTAGGCTATACTTAGTATGGTAGTAGAACTAGTAGGTACGTCGCCAAGTAGGCGATACAAGATACAAAGTCGGCTCAAAGTAAGCCAGTAGAAGTATATTTTCACTTAAATGCTGGGTATGTAAGAATTTGCAATTTCGGAAAGATTGAATCATGTTCTAGAACATGATCATTGTTTGATATTGTTTTTTTCCAATTCGCCGTTCAGTCAAGCAATTCTCGGCGCGGGGCATACGGGAACCTTCAGATGACAATGAACCATTACCAAAACTCGTACAGGCTATTTGGAACTGTTCAACTATCTTTTGTTCCCATCGAAAAAAATCAATGATAAATTGGACGTAGAATTCTTAATGTGAGAATACTTGCAATTGTAGCGAGGTGAGTGCAGCGAACGTAGAAGAGACCCAGGGAGTCTTTCGACGTGGCAATGTTTTAGCGTATTGATCCGGTTGAGGGGGTTCAGTTGAGCTGCGGTGGAAAAGACAAGGAGAGAGAAAGCATAGAAGAATGAGATAGAGAGAGAGAGAGAGAGAGAGAGAGAGAGAGAGAGAGAGAGAGAGAAAGTGCAACGAGAGTGAGAAAGAGTCGTTCAGCGAAGAGAGCGCCGGGGATCGGAGAAAGAGACAGAAAGAAAGGAAAAGGTGCAGGGTTGAACGCAATGTAACGGCCAATGTTGCGAGGGAGGCCGGAAAAGAAAGAGACGCGAAGAAGGGAAGATCGCGGGTCTTGTGAATGTGAGAGGGGTAAAAAGTGGACGGCGGCACTTACTCGCTCATAATCACCCTCGAGTCTCTTGACCCACGACTATACCGAAGCATTCTACAGCGCACTGCACTTCTCGTTCGGCACATGCAAACAAACGTATTTGACCGAGACGCTCGCTATAAAGAGATATTCGCGGCTATCCAAGTGTGCAATGTTTCCATTTCGAAACCTGCAAATGTCTCGACACGAGCAAAGTCCGTTGGATTTATGCTATGTTGATTACGACAGTACGAAAACAAAACCGAACACTGTATTAAGGAATCATCACAGTGTAACGGGTCGAAAAATAGCTGATTTTTGCGATTTTTTTTTCGATGGTTGAAACACGCTAATCAGTGTGATTTTTTCATGTCAGATCAAAGCACTCGTGAAGAACAGAAAATAAATTTTGAAACATTTATTTTTATTTTTTTGAAACTTTTTGTTTAACGGTTAAAAATGTCCGAAAAAAAGGAATTCTCACGGTGTACACGGTTGTGGCCGTGAATATAATCTAAAACAAAATTTGTAAAACGATGATTAATTGGTATGAAAGCCACTATCTTGCCATGGAAGTTTTTTCTATCCAAATTGACAAAATGGCGGCGGTTGAAAAAAAAAGTATCGAATTCAGCCTATTTTGTTGACAGTTTTTCGTTACAAAAAAGATGAAGAGCTTACAAAAAAGAAAGATCAAGTATTGAGTATAATTAAACTTTCAGAGTTCAAAGGTCGGCGTTAAAAAAAATCTATTGGTCCCAATGTGAAAATGGCGACGTTAAGATGGCCAAAATGTTTTTTTCAAATGGGATCATACATTTTTCATCAAACTTTTTATCAGGTCACAACTAACAACTTTTGTAGGAAAAGTTTTTTGATAACGTCCATAATTTGGAGGTTAGAATACCATTTTTTACTATTTTAACGCTATCCAGAATGTACCACAAGGAGGTAAAGTCTTCACTATCCCTAGTGTAAGTGTGCGTGTGTGTGTGGGTGTAAGTTTATTTGCGTTTGTTTGCATTTGTTCGGGTTCGTTCGATAACCCAAACAAACCCAGACAAGGATTAGGTATCTGCAGCTCGTCACTTCAATTAAAAAATGGTATTCTAACCTAAAAATTATAACCGTTGTCGAAAAACTTTTTCTACACAAGTTGTTAATCTTGGCCTGCTGAATGTTTTGGTAAAAAAATGCATGATCCCATTTAAAAAGACATTTCGGCCAACCTAACGTCGCGATTTTGAATTTGTGACCGAAAAAGATTTTTTTAACGTCCCCCTTTGACCCTCAAAAGTTTAATTATACTCAACACTTGGTTGGAGTAGGATTTTTCGCGATTAATCAGGTGTAAAATTAAAATGGGACATCTAAGATAAACAAAGCGCCGCCATTATTGCATGGTCGGTCGGTATAGGTGATTCTGGAAACTAGGGTGAGCTGAAATGAATACGAAAAACATTTACTCAAGTGTAATAATAAAACTTTTGTATGGCGGGATGCTTGTTTCAAATGTTTTACATTACGGAAATGGCAACCTGGAGAAAAAAAGAACGACTTTAGTTATTTGCTATCAACAATTTGTAAATCAACATCGATAAACATGTAAAAAAAATCATCTGGTCATATCTACGATGGACAATTCAAAGTACAGTGGGCGAACAAATTTCGAGAAACTCTTACACCGGTTCATATAACATCATTTTGAAAATACGGAAAAAAAGAGTAAATCGCAGCGAGGCGGTTCGCCATAGCGCGGTGGCCATCTGACCCTTTGCCGAAAATGGTTATAACTCCGTTCATTTTTGCAGTTCTTACGAAAATTTCGTTGCGAATTGAAGTTAAGGGGTCTTTTTTACTTTAGACGCTAAAACAGGCTATTTTCATGATTTTTTTTATTGGTTGATATTGTAGATATTGATACAAAAGTTGTCACACTTAATAAATACACTTTCAAAATACATCAATATTTTTTTTTATTAATTTACGTTACTATTTATAGACGAAAATGGTAGTTAAGAAAGTGTCCTCAAAAAATTGTAGGTCTGCGCTGTGATGAAATCTCGGAGATGGATCATCCGAAACAAAAAAATCGAACCGATTTAGATTCAGGATGTTAATGGCTATAGAGCATATCATACGATTTTTTATGTATGCAAAAATAACAAAATGGCCGACATTTTTCGAAAAAAAGTTTTTTTACCCAGTTTTTGGCAAAAAAATACTAAATATCAAAATGTGAAAAAATCGTTGATAAGCGCTATGGCTATAGTTGTAAAGAATATGTGGTAAACATTTCATAAGGATCGGCTCAGTAGTTTCGAAGATTTGATCAGCAAGCCGTTGAAAAACGTTGTTTCGAGAAAAACGCGTTCAAAGTTTGTTTGGGTTACATAAATATATTAAATTTTTTTAAAATGGATTTCGAAAGTGTATTTGTTAAGTGTAACAACTTTTATATCAATATCTATAATATAAACCTATCAAAAAAATTCATGAAAATAGCCTTTTTTAGCATCTAAAGTGAAAAGACCCCTCAAGGTCCGAGGCTATAAAAGTATGCAAAGAAAATCGTACTTAAAAACTCCACGCTTGTTAAGGCCCCTTAATATTTATGCATGATGACATTACTAGAGAAATAAAAAATTGACTTTTATAAATAATCAAGCTCATGAAACTGCTTTACATTCAGTACTTACTGCAGAATTTCCTCATAAATGCTGAAGGCCATCACGCAACACTCTCAAAATATAAATCGCACTCTCCGGTTGCACTTGAGAAATCCAGATGAAACAACGTGCAGGGAAATTCCAGTAGCGTTCATTTCCACATACGAAAGGTTGATGAAAAGATATTATCTCAGCATCATATTCCAAACCTACCATTCTAACTTCAACCTAAAAAACGAATGTACCCACCGACACTGCAGCTGTATAATATTTGTTGAGGCCTTAGGCCACAGTAACGGGTATAAAATCACGTGCGAATTTAACAATTTTTTTTTCGTATGAAAAAGTGATTCACTCATCAAACTAATTACACATTTATTCAGTATGAATATCAAACTGTTAGAAAATATATATTTTTTTTTTTTCCATGTACAAAATGGCCGACTACTAATATTTTCTTTTATCTTTTTTTTGGGCGCTCCGTGGCGTGACATTTAGCATCCACAATTTTTTACCTAGAACAAAAAACGAAAATTCTCGTCAATCTACATTAGAATACCTAGAGAAGTACGTACGGAATTTTGAAAATATTGTTTTATTCAAAAGTTGTAGGTATTTGAACTTGAGAAATGAATGTTCAGTGAAAAATTTCGTTATAACTGCTCATAAATAGAAAAGTTTTCGATTAATCAGAAATTCCGTACGTACTTCTCTGCAAAATGCAATTAGGAACATAACTTTTAAATTTAAAGTAAATCGAGTGAAAATTGTTGAAGCTATTTGTCACGCCAATTGGAGAAAAGCTGTTTCGAGAAGTTTCGAGTAGTCGGCCATTTTGTACACCGAAAAAAAATATAAATTAATTTTTTCTAACAGCTTAGAATTCATACTAAATAGATGTGTAATTAATTTTATGAGTAAATCACTTTTTCATACGAAAAAATATTGTTAAATTCGCACATCATGTTATACTCGTTACTGTGGCCTAGCCCCTTAAACGCTCCAAGAAGAATAATTCGTAACTCTTCCTACCGGCTCGTTCCCAAATAATGGAGTTGAGAATACGCTTTCTCCGACAGAAATAATCGGAAAATGCCCTTACCGTTTGTAATACCTACACCAGCAATTCCTACAAGCTATTATTTCCTCTACCATTCGTTGTTTCTCGCAGAGTATGCATCGTGTCAATCTTACGTGTAACCTTCGTGGGGAACAGTGCGTGAAACGTTGTCGTGAAAAATTGATTCCGCTAAAATGCAAAGTCTCTGCGGTGAGTCCATGGGTCCCACGTGATCAAGGGACCTTTCATCGCTCGACTTGAAGAATTAATTATCATACGGCTATATATCTCAATCATTATTCAACATGATGGTATGTTCCTACATGCATGTCAAGTAATGATTGCCTCGTGTGTGTGTGTGTGAGCTGGGAAAATACGATGGAAGTGAATCGATCCGATGTTTTACACGAGCAGTGGTATTACCGCAGATACGTTTATATGCACTGAGAAGTTTGCGAAGAATTGCCGCGCTCGAATGCAAAACTAGTAACCCTAACTGCTGCCCCCGCTGGCTAGATATTCGAACAATTTGTGTGTGTTGCCTCTAAGAAAGTCGGCGGCTGTCCTTGCAGCGAAGAAAGAGCGAGAGAGAAAGAGAGGGGGGAAGGGAAAAAGAGTGCGAGAGCAAAGCCACCCTCCTTATGTATGCACACCCTTGAATAATTGCCGCTCATTCGCTCAAATTATCCCGTAGTTTCCGCGTCGAGCGAATGTAAAATCATAATAACACTCTCGGCTCGGCGCTCACCGGACTCTCGCCGTCTTGGGTTCTTTCTCTCCTGATGGTTGATGTAGCGTGAGTTCTTGTGGTTGTCGACGTACCTAACATATATCCGTACACCCATGTATGTCGGTGTGCCCTTTCTCTATGTATGTATATGTTTTATGCATCTATGGACATACATGCATACATACATATATATATATATATAACGTTACTATAAGGAAGGTCTCCAAAGTCGAATGCTTCGGAGCCCCCCTCCCCAGCATATATATATGCATACCTGTGTGTGCGTGTGTGTGTGTGTGTAGGTGGATGGGTGCGTGAGTGGATGGCTGCATGTGAGTGGATGGATGTGTGTGTATGTGTGTGATCGGGTGGGTACGTGTGGGTGGAGGCGGTGGGTGTGTGTCTAGGAGAGTGGAGGGTGTGTGTGTGTGTGTGTGTGTGTGTGTGTGTGTGTGCGCGCGTGCGTGTGTGTGTGCGTCCGTGTGTGTGTGTGTGTGTGTGTGTGTGTGTGTGTGTGTGTGTGTGTGTGTTTGTGTGGGTGGGTGGGTGTATGGGTGGGCGTGAGTGTATGCGTGTAGGTGGATGGGTGTGTGTGTGTATAAGTGGGTGGGTGCGTGTGATGGTGTGGGTGGGTGAGTGTATGCGTGTGGGTGGATGGGTGTGTGAGTGGATGGCTGCATGTGGGTGGATGGATGTGTGTGTGTGTGAGTGGATGGGTACGTGTGGGTGTGCGTGTGAGTGGGTGGAGGCGGTGGGTGTGTGTATAGGAGGGTGGAGGGTGTGTGTTTGTCTGGACGTGCGTGCGTGCGTGCGTGTGCGTGCGTGTGCGCGCGCGCGCGCGCGCGTGTGTGTGTGTGTGTGTGTGTGTGTGTGTGTGTGTGTGTGTGTGTGTGTGTGTGCGTGTGTGCGTGGTGTAAGGGTGCGAGTGGGTGGCTGCGTGTGGGTGGATGGGTGTGTGTGTGCGTATGTAGCTAAATAAATGTGTACATGGGGTAGCAGAACAGTTGCGCATGTACATTCGTCCATTGGGTTACCCATGTCATCCAATGTGTCTTCTTACTGATCGTTTCCACGTAAATGCTTTCACCGTTGGAAAAAAGGACTCCAGAACATTTGCACGCACATTATGGCTCCCTTTCATGCGGACTCTCGCTGTCCTTTTCCGCGCGTACATTACGTAAAAGAAATGAAATGCACGCAGGGCTCGCGGAATAAAAAGAAAATAAAAGTGCGGAGGAGGTGGAGCAGGGCGAGGAGGGATACGCGTAACCATAAGAGAATAAAAAAATATGGCACGAGCCATGTCGATAATATCGTATATTTACTGAAACTATTACGTCATCGTTGCTTAGTAGGGTAAAACGATGTAGCTGTGTAGCTGTATCGATGTACCATCCGATTCGATTATCGAGAAAAAAAAAACCACGATGACGAAGTGAATATATGAAGATCTTTACGTGTATATATAGACGAAAGATTGACGCGTAAAGTAATCTTTGACACTTTCTTTTTCAGAAGGAGCCTCCAGTTCTATGCTGGCGAAGCCAACCGGTGAGTAAAAACATAATGCATAGCGTACATAGTGTACATCATTATGTCACCCCATCTGCCATGTGTGGTGAAAAAATGCCAACTTTACGAAGCTCGTAGGAGCCGTGGAAGGCTGTCAATACTTGGGGTAGTTCTCATCCTCTGAAATTTAATCTTCATCAGTCTTGATGTCTGATCGTCCGTCGCTTGGTCTCCCCTTATGGATGTTGACGCAATGCTTATTATTTGCCAATTACACAATTCATTGACAGTAATTTGCTATCACTCGCGGTTGCTGAACGGATCGACACGGTTGCCATTGCAATTTCACGTCCTTTTCTTATTCCGAGAGCGAGGGGGGTCTTCGTTAACTGACACCTCTAGCGATTGCCCTCTCTCGCGGTGTATTACTTGACACGTCGTCGAATGCCTAACCGGTGGAAAACGCTTACCTCGTTCGTACACGCTCCTGCGGTGGTCAGGGATGCTCCGTCTCCCACTTTCTCTCTCTCTCCCTTTCTTAGTCTGGGTCTTGCACTCTATTAGTGACCATCGCTATACATAGCGAATTAACGACGAATATAACCGCGGGAAAACCGGTTAATCGCGAGTATATACAAGATGCGATATATTCACCAACGTATACGGGTATATACACACTGTCTTGGTCCTTTTATTATATCATTTGTCTACGCATACATTCAGTATCGTCCTTTTCATAGACCAAACGGCGTAACTAGAGGCTCGTAGCGAAAAGTTTCTCCGACATCTTCCCTGCTGGCTTTGATATTCGATATACTTGTACGTATATTATGTATTAGGGCGTTCAATAAGTGCTCGCTGTTTTCCGACTGACGGCGTTACCAGAACTGCGTGCGTGTAGCTTAAGACGGTAAAGCATTATAAACAAGTACTATAACCCAGGTAGGGAATCAAAAGGCTGACGATGAAAACAAACTTGTGTGAGCCTTTTTTCACCGAGCCTGAGTGAGACAGACCTGGGCCAGGTGTCATTGCATCGTTTGGAGCAGCCTGGAACCAAGACTGGCTGCTTAGCCTAAACTCAGGGTTATTTCAAGCTTTATTCAGCCAGTGAATTTTAAGGCTAAAAAATCAAGGCTGGATGCAGGCTTGTTTCAGGTTGTGATAAAATAAAATAAATTTTAAATAATATTTTTTCTGTACTTTTATGAAAAGAAATTAGCAATAAATTTGTCGGGTGCGAAGGCACGAAAAACGAAAGCGAAGGAGGCAGCTCGGAAAATTTAAACATATTCTCTTATCGATATTTATGAGGTACACAAAAAAGTTTTTTTCTCGTCACATACACATTTCGTATATACTCACTCTCTGGGGTTTGCGTACACTCTGTGTATTACGTGTCTCATAAACAATAAATAAAATAAAGTATTGTGTTTAAAATATTTTATACATATTTTATAACAAATAATATAATGAATAATAAATATATATAATAAATAAAATGAATTCTTTACAAATTTATCAAATTTATCCCAATGTAGAATATAGAAAACTAAAAAACAGGCCTCATATAGCCTCGAGAAGAGTTTGGGATAAGCTTGGTCATAAATGCTCGTGAAGGCTTCATTGAGGCTCGTTTTGAACCTTGTTGTTTCGTCGTTTCAGGCTTAGTACAGGCTTTGCTACCAGCCTTTGGTCAAGCCTGTGTGCAACAGCCTGAAACCGCGTTATCATTCTGGGGTTCAGCTAGGCCTGAAATCAAGCTGGTGCTCAGCCTGAATTAAAAAATGTGAGCCTTGTTTCAGAGCTTGGCGAGCCCGTTTTTCATCGTCAATTCCTACCTTGGAAGCAACCGTGCAATTTAGTGCATGTCATTTCGCCGAAGTGTAGACAACTTTTTTTTCACAGTGTTAAACATGTCAAATTTCGTGCCAAATAAAGAGTTTTTGCGGTGAATTCCGTTGCGAATGCGGTAACCGAATGCGGTGACCGAATGCGGTGACCATGCTCTGTCGGAAACAACATGGAGATGTTGGTTTAGACGCTTAATAAATAATGATTTTGATGTATTGAATTGGAGGCATTACTTCATGAAGACTCATGTCAGACGCTAGCTGAACTTGCAGAATCATTAGGAGCTGATCACACAACAGTTTCGAAACGTTTGAAAGCATCAGAAATGATTTTTAGCATCGAAAAAGCTTTTAAAACTGTATATGTTTGTTGAGGTAGGCTGGGTATAGTCTGAGTTAGCTGGATGTCACACGAAACGAACGCTACCCCCACTCCACTGCCACTGTGTTGTAGTAGAGTGGGGAGAGCTGCGACATGCCGAATGCCTGTGGTCGGTTGAAAAATGCCCTCTCCCCACCCAATTCTAATCTTGTTATTAAATTAAAAATTATTTTATCTCAATGTATTAACATTTTTTGCAAAAAAAATATAACCAACTCATTTTATTTACGTGTACCTGTTTTTCATTACCCGAAAAGTCTTATTACATTTGCAATGCCATGAAATTGTTGCACTTTGTGTAATATCTGTAGATTTTCTAAATAAAGCATTGATTTTAACGAAAAAAACTGCGACAACTTATTCAACATCCCACCGTGTTCCTCTTTTTCCATGTATTGGGGGTACAAGTGAGTTTCAAAGGATTTGTTGTGAAAATTGGGGCTTTATTGTTCAAAAATGGTTGAGTCGTAACCAACAATTCTGCAAGTTCTTCTTGCATTTGGCATGAGTCTTTGTTCAATAATGCCTCCAATTCTGCATCTTTCAACGTTTGTGGCCTTCCTTCACGTTCCTTATCCTCCGTGCCAAAATCACCACTTTCGAACCGTCTAAACCAGTACTTACAAGTTAATATTGATAGAGCACGGTTCCCACAAGTCTCGCACAGCAATTGATGACTGTCAGCTGTTTTTTTTTCAAATGGAAGCAGAAAAGTAAAGCTTCCCGCAAATTGCGTTTCGTTGGCACAAAAAACGACAAATTTGGGCTTAAAAAAACCATGTTGTTTACACTTCGACAAAATGAGACGTACTGAAAACTAAAGCTTAATGGTGACGGTTCAACACGAAGGTTGTTAGGTTATAGTCCGATGCGATTTAAGGCATTAGGCCACTCTGGAGGTCGAAAAAAATAGGCTTTTTGGGGATTTTTTTTTTCAGAAAAACAACAAAATAAATCGAGATTACAAAAAAGGGTGTTTATCATACATACCAGTGACTGTATCCAATAATTTTTTTGAAGCGATTAATTTCAAAATGGCGGCTGTGCAGCGTTTATCTCAAAGCAGCATTTTTTAAGTTGGCCGGAAACATAACTCAGACGATTGTCAACCGATTCACTTGAAATGATGAATATATCTTGAAAAATACATTGTCTATGGAATTTGTTTATTTGTTATTAACAATTATCTAACGATTTTTTAGGAAAATTTTTGAAAAGTGAAAAATTTCGTCAGATAATTATCAATAACAAATGAACTATGCAATATAAAAAACAATCCTACGTACTTCCATGGACAATGTATTTTTCAAGATCTATTCAACATTTCAAGTGAATCGGTTGAAACTTGTCTTAGTTATGTTTCCGGCCAACTTAAAAAATGCAGTTTTGAGATAAACGCTGCACAGCAGCCATTTTGAAATTCATCGCTTCAAAAAAAATTATTGTATACTGTCACTGATATGTATGATAAACACCCTTATTTGAGATGTCGATTCATTTTGTAGTTTTTCTGGAATAATAATTCCAAAAAGCCTATCTTTTCGGCCTCTAGAGTGGCCTAACCCTTAATACTGGTAACGCCCTCTCTTGTAAAACCTTTAAAACTTACTTGTACCCCTAATAGATATATACTTAAACGAGCATTCCTCGGGACGGTTTAGTCCCGCGGCACGAATTAATGAAAACACGCCGTAGAGTGTGCACTGATAAAGCGAACGGTATGTAGAGTCCTCCGCACGCGGCTGGCACATCCGCCGAGCTGTTTCTCCCGCCGATCCACGGAATCGCCCTATCGCTACCTCACGGGAAAATTATTTGAATCCGCGTAGATAAGAAAGCCGCGACAGGGGGGGGGGGGGGAAGCTCTCGAGTACCTACTACGTGAAAACGCATATTGCAAATTCATGGGATTGCAGTATGTACTTGTGTTCGATAACGGTGAAGGCAATGATTCCAGAAATTTATGACGGTCGCCCGAGCCTGTTTCGATTATCGTGAAATTCAAGACTCCGATCAATTAGCGAACACCACCACCTTCCCGGGGAATAATTGAAGGCGAATCGGTGGACAGAAAATCTTTTGGAATTAAAAAAAAATTTAAACGTTGAACCTTTGCAGAGATCAATGATTTGCTTGAATCAACTGAATGCGCTATGTTTCATGTGATTTTTTTCAGCAACTATGTTTTCATTTGCTTTTACCGAAATATTTATCAAACTTGGAGAAATAATTCAAAACGTATATGATTGGTTAAAATACACTTTTCATTAAGTACTCATTTTCTAGAAAGTTCATTCAAGTGAAATCTCACTATTAATTTATTTATAAAAGTGAGTGATTTATGTGATTTGCATTTGTGTGTGAAAAATAATTCTAATAAATAAGTAAAAATAAAATTGTTCTTTTAAACATTAATTACGTATTATCAGCGTCGGGCGAAATCCATTGACGCATTTAATTAAAGTACATATATCATCTCAGTGAATATGCAACAAAGATCCACGAGGGTTCTAATCAAAATTTTATTTCATTTAAGCAGACCCATTTCTCTCAATATGAATATTTCTATATAACAGAGAACATTCAAGGGACAAGACTTTTCCAATCCACTTGTTGAATAATACAACAAATTAGATTTAATTGTGATAATGATTTTTTATTTTCGCACCAATAATGCTATCAATAATGTTAGTTATGGAAAAATGTAATTCATTGTCATTGAAATACTGGAAAAAAAAAAACCATTGCACATTGTTTGATTATCGATAATGTTGGGTTTTGTCAGAGTCATCTAAAGAGTAATGATAGAAGCAATTATAATAATGACTATACCAATGGCGCAGGAAAAATCTAGTGAGACCTCCTCCAAAATGTTTCAATAATCGTGGAATGCGGGGTGCAATCTATACATATAAAAGAACATGTAATTCTACTACATAATCTATACATACAAAAGACCTGACTGATTCATCAACGCCGAGCCAAAATCGCTGAAGCTACATGAAATTTGGACAGTAGGTTGCTTTTGTAACGTAAATACCCACTAACAAGAGATTTTTCGAAATTCAACCCTCAAGGGGAGGGGTGGCAGAGTTTGTATGAATATGTAAAAAGATTTTGGTCGGATTTACTTGAAATTTGGTATTCGTATTTCTTGTCACAATTCATGAAGCACGTATTTCAGCGTTTTTAGAAATTCAACCTCTAAAGGAAGAGAGACGGTGGCAAAGTTTGTATGTGGAATAAAAAAAATCTGGTCGGAACATTTACTCGAAACTTAATATTAAAACTCTTCAACACAATTAATAAAATACGTATTCCAGCGTTTTTCGAAATCCAACCCCTAAACGAAAGAGGGTGGTACAGTTTGTACAGCAAAATAAAAAATTCCCGTCAAATTTACTTGAAACTTCCAAAGTTTCAAGTAAATGTGACTCGAATTTTTTTTTGTTTACTTGAAATTTTGGAAGTTTCAAGTAAGACGAAAAGCTAGTTAATAATAAACGATAAAATTCTGCATTAAGAGAAATGAATAATTAAATTTGTCGTAGGTTAATTAATACGAGTGAAGGTGTGCGTGTGGAAAAAAGCAAAGACGTGACTAATGTTATATTTAGTTTAGTTTTCTTCATGACATGCGCTATTCAAAAAATCCTAAACTGCCACTTAACAGTCATAATTGATCACGTTGCTCGACACAGAGTTTCGCCTTTTGAAATTCGCCACTGTAATATATGTTGCGTGCGATATTTGCGGAAACTTTAAACCGCCACAACTTTCTTGATTGTTGAACCAGATAATTTTTTGTCCCCGTTTGTTTCGTCTTGAAATCAGCTATTATTCTAAAAAAATAGGAATCATGCGTTTACACTTGAAAAATTGATAGTTCCCGCGGTATATCGTAGACGTGTTCACAAAACAAAGATTTTGTATTACCATTGGATGTCCCCCTCAAAACCATGAAACTCTTCCAGCAAACACTTTGTTATTCGACCTCATTTTTTCGATTTATTTTAATGCTTTTGTAAAAATGGGACACCCTATAGATATCGGGTGGAATGGGCAATAACCGCGAGTAGGTGACGTACGGACATCGTTATAATTATTGTGCGCAAAAGTCACGAGCGGACATTAATAACAACCAGCGGCTAATTATAAAACAATCCTACGAGCCCACACAAAAGTTTCACCAACGAGACGACAGTGACCGGGCTTACGATCTGCCAGTTCGCATTGTTTCATGCGCAGCGTAGCAGGCAGGAAGTCAACTTTTTTTTGTATTACGGTATACTTCCGGCTGCACGATTTAATGGCCATTTTTTTAATGTTCACCATAAGCGAGAATTGCAGTGAAAATAAATGTAATGAAGCATCATCGATTTCAAAAGTTCTAATAATTCGGCCAAAAGTTCATTGAACATTTGAAACTCTGTTTTCACGCGCTTCGATCGAACAAATTTTAAGCATTTTTTTAGACGTCAAGAACCCTAAATTCGGTCAGGTTGTACAGTAACGGGTATAAAATCATGTGCGAATTTAACAATTTTCTTTCGTATGAAAAAGTGATTCACTCATAAAATTAATTCCACATCTATTTAGTATGAATATCAAGCTATTAGAAAAAATATATATATTTTTTTCAATGTACAAAATTGCCGACTACTAATATTTTCTTTTGTCATCTTTTTTCACCCGCTCCGCGGCGTGACATATAGCATCCACAATTTTTTACCTAGAACAAAAAACAAAAATTCTCGTCAATCTACATTAGAATACCTAGAGAAGTACGTACGGAATTTGAAAAATATTGTTTTATTCAAAAGTTGTAGGTATTTGAACTTAAGAAATGAATTTTCATTGAAAAATTTCGTTACAACTGCTCATAAAATGAAAAGTTTTCGATTAATCAGAAATTCCGTACGTACATCTTTGCGAGATGCAATTAGGAACATAACTTTTAAATTTGAAGTAAATCGAGTGAAAATTGTTGAAGTTATTTGTCACGCCAATTGGAAAAAAGCTGTTTCGAGAAGTTTCGAGTAGTCGGCCATTTTGTACATAGAAAAAAATATATATTTTTTCTAACAGCTCCACATACATATTAAATAGATGTCTAATTAATTTTATGAGTGAATCACTTTTTCATACGAAAAAAAATTGTTAAATTCGCGCATGATTTCATACCCGTTACTGTGGCCTACGGCCTGAAGCCAGGCGAGTGTCGTAATAATAGCATGAACGAACACACGCGATCACATGGTAGGAAACCGGAGAGAAGAAGAGGTGAGAGGCCGTTGCCACACAGGTAATTAAGGAGCGGCGTTAATTTCCGAAATAAAATTAACAAAAAAAAACGACGGTCATTCCACACCGGCAGTCGATGCGATCATCGGTGCGAGAACGAGGCAAAAAAAAAACGTTGGGAACGATTACATCAACGCGCAACGAGCACGATTTTTTTTTTTTCACGTAGGGCAGACAGCGATCAGGTTTATATCACAATGTCCACGTGAGAAAACGTGAAACCGAATAACGAGATCGGACGAGCGAGCGGGATGAAAAAAAAAAAAATCTCGTGACGAACGAATTGCGTTTCTACCGCTTCGCTGATCTCGATTACGCGTGTGTGTATATTTATTTACAGATGTGTATGTGAATGTGTATTGCTCGTCCCACGAATTCCGGTAATTATCATAATTGCTCGGGTCGGATCGTCCGCGCCTAAATTGCATAGTTCCTCGTAACGATCAATTCTCTTCTCTCGCAACCTTTTCTTACTCAATGGAAATCGATAAACACACGGCCCAGTTTGAGTTCTATCCTGTTCCCAAAAATAGTGCACGCATTTGCGCTACGAAAAAGGAAAATTACGAATACAATTCGCCTATTGTACTTGGGATGAGATAACCGCAACAGTTAGGGTTGCCAGCTCCCGTTTTGTGTTTTGGACGATTTGATAAGATGATATAAAGAGCCAAGGATGAAAATAGGGGACATGGTGTTTTCAATGAAATACTCTGTTATGGTATCAGCTGCGACATTTATTAGTAAAAAGTGCAATTTTAATACGCAACGTATCGTAGTCGTTAATTGAAGCCAATAGTAAGTACTTAGTTATTTAATCATGAACAAAAGCGAAAAATACCTATCATAAGAACAAATTAAAAATTACTTCTTTTTGACAGTATACTAGGTATTACTTTTTGCTGCGTTGAGAGCTTCTTCGTTTTCTATAATCAAATTATAAAATTCTTCACATTGCATATTGATGTTCGATTTTATTTGTAGTTTCGCTTTTGCAGTCTCAATATACTGGACTGCCATGCCAAAAAAGGCATCTTCAATTCGTTAGTTCATCTTTTGTTTCGAACCATTCATATTTCTGTATACATCGCACATCAGCACGTATGTGTCTTCAAGTTGTCGCACAGCTTTTTTCAAATATTGACAACTTGTTGTGGATAAAACCTAAATATAATTCTGCTCCTGACATCTCGGTGCCAGCTATTTTTGTCTCGTAATATTTCAAAATATGACGTGACTCAACGTATTTGCCAAACGCATGCGTTCATTATTCCCAAAATAAATAAGAGACGAAGTATTGTTCTCTTTTGTCGAAGTCAAAATAGTGGACAAGATCCACCTTTGGGTCCAAAATAAGGGGACGTCCTTTGAAATAAAGGACGTCTGGCAATCCTAGGAACAGTAGACCATTTTAAAACGCGGTAAAATATAGCTGCCTGTATAAGTACAGGTTTTTAGCACTTTCCCTGTACCTTTGTGCAAATTCGATACGATAGTGTATTGGCAAATGCACTATCAAAATGTCACTATTAACGGGGTCGTCTAGTGTAAAGGCCGTTTTTAATGCTTTTGGTGGTTTTTTTGACAAACCATTAAAATAAAATAATTTATAAATTGTATATCATTTTTATTAACATTTAAACAAACTTTGTGAATCTCTTGAAGTCATTATATAGAATATAGTCGGAGATACACTGCCCGACAGGAACACATATATAAAAAGAGGTGCTCCACTGCTGCCACGATTCCGGCCGTTCTGCTTATCTGAAATAAAAAAACCAAACGCAATTTTAATCGTGAGATTTAAGGCTCTACATGAAATTAAAATAACGTTAGAATTCCAGACAAATATTTTTTTTTACGCTTTAGAAAAAAAATTCAATTTTGCGTATTTATTTTGGGGTCTATATAGCTGATAAGAAGAAAACTAACGAAGCAATCTTAATTATTTTCGTTCAACTTGTAGTTATATATGTACTAAAGATGCTGTATAAATTTGAGCAGAATCAATCAAAAAGTTTTTGAGATATTATGGCAGCAGTTTAAAAAAATCGTGTTTTGGGAAAAACGCGTTTGAAAGTTGTTGTATATAATTCATAATAAAAAAATGGTCTCACCATCGATCTGCTATGCCTGGACCATAGAGTACACCTTCCTCTTCTTCAAAAAAGTCATGCAAGGCCGGTAAGATTGGAAAGAACGTGATCACAATAGCGTACCAAGGGTATAATAATAAATTTTATATATTAATATATTCAAATATTATATATTATACAATATATTACATAATATATTATATGATATACAATATATTATATAAAATATATTTATATATTATATATTAAGATATTTTCGCATCGCCATTTTTTGCGCTCGATCTTAACGGAAAAACGTTAAAGAATTTACGGTTTGTGTCCATTCGACTCTGTTGGTCGTGCAGGGAACCTGCTCCTCTTTGACAAAGCTCCCCTCGGCTGAGGCACGGTAAACACACGTGCAATTCAAATTGAAATGGATAATACAAATTGAAAGGAACGAGCGTGATACGAAATTGGGAATCGCAAATCGAGCGGGCTGTCACGCAACAATGTACAAAGTTTAAAATTGTCGTTTCGAAACTTTAAACCCCCCCAGAGCAGTTTAATGAGTGGTTCGCATAAAAGAGCCACGTACAAACTCCCATTGAGGAAACTCGCACGCAGGGGCAATTTCTGCACCACTCGTTAGTCCGTCGTTGATTGTTTAACGATGAAAAACTGTTCTTCGAGGCGGAAACCCGTTGGTCATATGTCACTCGAATAAAGGCTCGCCCCTGTTATCGACTGATAACCACTTGAAGCGCGCGAGCGCCAAGTTTTCGCGAATTAAAATTTCTCGTCATTTTCGTATTCTCGGCTGTCAGGAAAGTTCCTTCGATCTTTTTACACTTCTTCCAACAAGTCCTCTCATTGATTTCTTCTTGACATCGTCATTGCGATGATTTAATCATAAAAGTTTTATTTTAGAATTGAAAATGCTTTTAAAACTGTAGATGTTTGTTGAGGTAGGTTGGCATAGGAGTTAGTTGGATGTCACATAAAACTAACGCTTCCCCACTCCACTGCCACTATGTTGTAGTAGACAACAAGTAGGGGGAGCTGCGACATGCTGAATGCCTGTGATTGGTCGAAAAATGCCCTCTCCCCACCCAATTATAATCTTGTTATTTATTAAAAACTTCATTGCAACTTATATTACAAATATATTACAAAAATCATATAACAATTATTATACAAATAAACCCAAAGAAACCCAAATATATTGCTCAATCTATCAATATTTTTTGAATAATAATAAAAATCAACTCATATTATTTACATGTACCTGTTTTTTATTATCCGAAAAATCTGATTACATTTTCAATGCCGTGAAATAATTGCACTTTGATTTGTACATCTTTTCATTAAGGGGTTACGTGGGTTTCGAAGCCAAAAAAAACATATTTTCTCTATTTAAAAAAAATATAATATATAAATGATTTTATTCAAAATGTTAAGCATATAAAAGAGCAAGATTTCAACAATATTTAAAAAAAATTTCATCCACAAATTTGGGAAATTCAGCCAGTGGGATGTGGTTTTCGGAGACCCTTAAAAATAAGTGTCCTCGTGGTGGTCAGGATAACTCATTATAGCTTTATCTGAAATTGAAAAACCAAATTTGTTCTGTTAGTATATAAGTATAGCTCGTGATTGAACGAAGGATTTTAAAAAAAATTGAAATTTGAACTTTTGGCAGAGTTGTATGCAAAATAGTTCAAATTTGGCACAATTTACAGTACGTATAGCCTTGAAAAATTAGTTGTAATAAGAAAAAAACTTCGTTCAATCACTAGTCAATGCTATTTTGAAGAAGTGTGCAAAATTTCAATGAGATCGTTGCATTCGTTTTTGAGAAATCGTGTCCACCGACTTCAAAAGTAGTGTTGCGAGAAAAATGCGATATGCCTGCGTCGCTCCCGGCCGGCCTTTCGCAACGGGCGAATTCCCAAAGGCTCTCTCTCCTAGACTTGTACTTCGATTGACTAAAAACTTTAAGAGAATATTCTAGACATATCGTGCTATTGGATAATAAAATAATAATTTTTTTTTTCAATTTTCAAACTCACGCAACCCCTTAAGACAGCAATACTTGGACATTTTTTGTTTCGCGTTTTATTTGCGTGAAATTGTTAACAATAAGTATGAAGCTTTGAAAAATGTATTGGATTTATTTTTCTGATATCCCTTTTCATCAACTTCTTCTACTACTTTAGCTGTACCTCATCGGTGATCGAATTGATCGGTCCCTTTTTCACAATTTTTCCATCTTCGTTCTGTTTGTCGACAAGGCTTCCTTTTTTCCTTTCAACATTCACTCCCTCTTTACTGTGCCTGTCTTTAACCCTTTCTCCCTCTCTCTCTCTCTCTCGCTCTCTCTCCATCTAGCGCGTGAAATGAATGCGAAGGAGCT
Organism: Ophion ellenae; assembly: GCA_963210295.1. Taxonomy (NCBI): domain Eukaryota; kingdom Metazoa; phylum Arthropoda; class Insecta; order Hymenoptera; family Ichneumonidae; genus Ophion; species Ophion ellenae. Next base: position 54,540,797 of record OY723386.1, on the reverse strand, counting down.
CTTTGTCCGTTCATTTCTGAAATTACACGTCATTTGCATTATAAGTTACGCAGAACAATGACGGACGTAAGCACCCTTGCTTTTTCCACTTATTTTTTCCCTACTTCCCTGTCGCCCACTCTCCCATAGTCCACTCGCATGCATTTTGGCGCCAAGCTAAGAGTCCAACCATCATACAGACTACGTGAGCTCTCTTACTGCTATTAGTGGGTATACACGTATATACATCTCTTACGACTATACAGCGTGTCTCTTTTAAAACTCCGAACGAAAGTTGTACGGTTTTGAGCGAGAAATAGCATGGCCATGTTGTTAACTCTGCCGATCGAAAACTTCGAAATAAAAATCGCCATCCGATTTTTCTAAGCAGCTAAATATTTTTTGCCACACATAATTGTAGTCGAAGCGAAAACAGGTCGAACCGAAAAAATTGCATCTAACTTGAAAATTGTTGGAATTATGGCACTAGAAAACTTCTATAACCACAGGCCGTTCACAACCTGTGCTAGCATTCACAGCCCGATACTGATTCTCAATAACTTTTTACAGCAAAATAATTTGACATTTTCCGAATTTCAGTTATGCAGGCACATTGAGAAATGTTTAAAGTGTATCCCTGATTCGTTTCAATAATAACCAACCGCAAGGTTGTTAATGGCAACATGATGTACTAACCGGGTCAAATTGACCCAGTGTGTCAAAATCGTGGCAAAATATAAGTGTGTCAACGAAGGGATAATCTCACTTTAAAAAGTGTGTAATGCAGAACATAGCTTCTCTACAGATAGTCGATTTTCTTTATCACGAGCCTTTACCCAAAATATTGTGCAGTAACGATTAAAATGGGACACCCCGTATACATATATATATTTCGTATCTGTCCTTTATGAGTTCGCGCAACGTCCTGCGTACCGTTTTTACTCTTGAGGTTTTTTCCATCGATTAATTATTTCTCGAAAATTAATTATCCGTGACATGCGAAAGGACAGCCAAATGTATTATATATGTGCTTTCACGTATATATATATATATATATATATATATATATATATATATATATATATAAGTGCACATAAATACACGTACATTGTAGAAAAGGATTTCTCGTCGTATTTATGCGTTTGTCCATCTGTTTGCCTCGATATATACACGCATGGAGGAAAAGTAACCCCCCTCCTAACAAGACACATTATAAGTTTTTCCCGGGGGTTAATTCCGTCGACGATACAGTACACACTACATTTTTCCTCCTCACATTCTTCCATCCTTTCTTTCATTTACTTGCTGCAGCTTCGTTTTGCGCTCCACATCGTTCCCTGTTTCTGTTTGCTCTCACCGTTCTTATATATTTATATATATATCTATACCAACCACCCTCAACCCCCTCGTGGAGCGTCCGGTTCTCTCAGACTAAGAGCGTGGCTAAGAGTTCGTATACGAACGTCTCTATGGTTAATTAAACGCATAGATCAAACGCCCAACCACCCATCCACCCCTTTTCTTCCCTCATTCTCGCGGGCTCACCGGACGAAGAGTCTCGTTCGCCCCCAAGCACAGAGCTTCGCGAGCTCAGCTAAATCGCGCAAGTTTTATCCTATATATATATACCTATGGGAAAGCGAAACGGTTGCTCTTTCACTGTGTACAATATCCCGAGGAATATTGTTCCTCCCCAGTGCATATGCTCGCTACGCCCAACCTCGCTGCTCTTTCGCTCTCGACAATGCTTAATCCTCCAAACTGTGGTCCACTTAAACACATAGATACACATCGCGCGATACTTTCGTACTTTAAATATTCACGCACGTACACTCTCTGGCGTTTCGTCCGCGTGCGACCAAGGTGTGCATAAGCATCTTATAATACAAGGGAAGAGAGCAGAGAAAGAATACAAAGAAGATGAAGTGGAAGAATAAGATAGAGAGAGAGAGAGAGCTTGTAAAAGAAAAAAAAAACGGCCGGAATCGTTAAATTTTTTTCCACCTCGATATGAACCTTAAATTAAGCTGGGAGATGAGCACAAGCAGAAGCGCAGTTAAAGCTGACTTGTATGAGGCCCGAAAGTGTGTGGGGCCCAACTTGTCCGGCGATATTCTCTGCTCAGACATGTATATGTATGTACACATATGTGGCATATAGACATATACGGTTTATAATATTCCTCTACCCTGACTGGACCGACCTCCCCGTTTCTCTTCCCGATCCGTCCACCTGCCCCTTACGCCCCTAGTACCCCTCTATCGTCAATATTTTATTTCGTGAAGGAGATCGCCACTAGCTGCCCCATCTCTCTGGCTTCCTACTCCACGCCCACGTGTGTCACGCGCGACACCATATACATACTCATTTACCTATATATAAATACACACACACGTATATATATATACATATACATATATATATATATATATATATATATATATATATATATATATATATATATATATATATATATGTATATATGTATATATGCAGGTGTGCATAAGAGGGAAAGCACCAAGGCGCGCTATGCACACTCTTTCGGTCTCGAAGGTGGGCCACCGCGTGTATACCGGTTTTCACAGTAAAGATAAAGAGGCTGTGTGAGTACTGTGACACTGCGACGATCATAAGGGCGTAATTTGCTTCGATTTACCTGCTCGATCGCCTCAGCCCACAGCCGTCTCCATCACCAACGGCCCGGATTTGTACGGTGACCGCGAGCGGAGGAACGATGAGGAAAGAAAGACTCTTGGCCACGGTTTGACCCTGCTAAGAGCACATACATACCACGAGCACTCACACTACGATAATAGCTCATTATGGTTAACACCACCCGGTGGACCTCCCCTCCCCCCCGGCGACCAAGCCAACGATTTCTCAAGTCCCAAAAATATGTTGTACGATTGTAACGTATGTATGTAGTACACAACATGCATATATATTTCTATACACGTGTGTGTAAACGTACAGGCACTTACGCGTGTGCGGTGTGTTTGTGAGCTACATGTATTCGTTATTTACTTTTCAATGGACCCACCGGAAGACATTATTTTCACGGATTTGGAAATGTCTCCTTTTTTTCCCCTGAATCGTGTTGGATAGTGCGTAGGTAGGGAATCTCAATCAGAACGGGTACAACGATTATTCGGGCGGAATGACGGATGTTTATTCGTCGAGAAAACTGTACTTTTTGTATACTGTTGGGGAAAACAGGCACTGTACGATCGGTGCGATGATAATTCAAGCTTATAGAGATATTCCAACTTTTCGAGACAGGAAATGAAATTGCGCTTATATATACAGGGTGGACTGTTGTGAATGGATAATCCTGCATTTCAGTTGATAAGAGTCATCTGCTTTTGGCTTTTCGCATGCCATTTCTACAAATGATAACTTTTTTTTACCGATTTTTTTAAATACTCTTGGTTATTTGTTTTATCTAGAAAAGAATTCTTTTGAACGTTAAATGTTGAGGAAACTTTATGAAAAAAGACCTTATGCAGAATTTTCATACGAACCAATTCGAACGACTTTGATGGCTTCCTGTGTAGAAAAATGCTGTGCAAAAAATGCACAATGCAAAAAATGCAAATAATGCAATATTATTTTTTTTAATAACATAAAGTCCAAAATCTCGAAAACCGTGGGACTTTTAAACTGAAATTCCAGCCTGTTCTAGGACGTGATCCGACCTATCGACAGTTGCCGCATTATCCATTCACAACAGGACACCCTGTATACACATCCATTTCTCCTTTTTAAATAATCGCGCCACTAAAGCCACACTGAGATGAAATTCATTCCGATCAGCCATCTAGACAGAACAGCTCAATAATCGAAAAAAAATAAATAAACCGTGCCGCATTTTCATAATTTACGACGTTCTCGCGGTTGGGATTTTGAAAATCTTCTCCTCGATAATCCAACGTTGGCAATAATTGAACACCACGAAAAAATATATCTCGATGCATCTGATGTTTGTGCATGTACGAAAAAAAAACAGCCGGCTCCACCTAAATTATCCGAATTTATCGTTTGCCAATATAATACACATTAAAATTAATATGACCGCGGAATCTCGCGTATAACCGGAGATATAGCCGCAAATACCTGCGGCAACCGGTAGATTTAATTGAGTCCGCTGGCGAGAGTCTCGAATTTTCGCGACTAATTAATTCGAGGCGAGCGAAGAAGCGGAAAAGGAGCAGTACGGGGTGGAGGGTGCGGGTCGAGAGGGTGGAAGAATGGAGAAATCGCTCGGGTGCAATCTCCCAACGGAGAAATATGTTGAGAGGGTACTATATATGTGTAGACCTACGGAAAGAAAGAGAGAGAGAGAGAGAGAGAGAGAGAGAGAGATACATAGTCTCTGGAAGTTGGTCTCTTCGGTATCGCCTCGACGCTGGAAAAAGACAGGCAAACCGGCAAAGGTAAAAGAGAGAGAAGACCGAGCGCCCGGCGCGCGCGAACAAATTAGCTCTCTATCTGAAACAACTTCTTGGAATAGCCGTTACTCACGTGCGTGCCACGCAGCAGACAGAGAAAGAGTGAGAGAGAGAGAGAGAAAGAGAGAGAGAGGAGGACCGGAGGCTCTCGAAGAGTTTCGGATCCTTTCGAGTTGTGTGTGACGCGCGCCACTGAAACGCACGAAGCCCCCTGAAAGAAAAAAAAACCGCGGACTTGCAGCGAGAGAGAGAAGCGGAGAGTAAGATACTGTAAAAACAGAAAAAGAACAAAAGAAATGAAGGTTCGCTAGAGCTGAAAAATGTCGAATTTCTTGAAGGCGCGAAAGGAGCAGAAGGACGCACTCTGAGATTGCCAGAGAACACACTCTCTCTCTCTCTCTCTCTCTCTCTCTCTCTCTCTCTCTCTCTCTCTCTCCCTCTCTCTGTCACCGTCGTACATCGGCAGATTAAACGTCTTGAGGCGCCTTGTGAAACTCCGTACGCAGGATAAGGAAATCGTTCGAGGCCTGTTCAACAGCTGGAGGTATTTATAAGCGCGTTGATCCTTTTGCACGATTCTTTATATCGTACGCAGGACACCGGCGGGAAAGGAGCGTAGTTCCCGACTCACGCTCATTCGCTCTTTCTTCTCCTTCCATCCGGAGTGTGATATACATACCTGTGTCGTTTTACCGAGGGAAATTCCGCCTGCCGAAGCTCCTTGATTGCCTCCATCGTAATTGATTCATCTGCGCGTCACTCCTTCGGACGATCCTATTTTCCACACACTTCGATAGATTCACACACGGTCAGGGCGAAGGAGAAGCAATTTTGTGGGGTTTTCGAGTGTCTTTTTGATGATTTGGTACACCGTTGATGTTTTTTTTTCACTAAGACTGTGTATCTAACGGGTGTCCCAAAATGACCTGGCATTTGAAATTGTGGCGAACATACGGTACTAATCTTTGACAACTGGCATCAAGAAGTATTGAGGTTTAGTCATGGAGAATTACGCGATCGAGCAATGCATAGAAATGGTTATTTGCTGCATTGTTACTGCATAGTTATGGCAGACGAAGTTTGCATCAAGTCGAACAAATTGAACAATTAGTCGATGTTCGTTACCTGCAGGCAGAGTGACGAGTATCCGAATTCACGTGGCTTATGTCGCAGACGTCAATGAAACCTAACCTCAAAATCTCGATTCGCGAACTACGGTTCCGCTGATCCGGTCGACATCGGGCAAGTTCAGGCATGCGGTAACGCGACGTCCATGGACGTCATGTTACGGCGACATACAGCTTGTTCAGGGTGCTTTCTTACGCCCGCACTACGGTTCGACTGATTCGCTGGACATCCAACACTGATTAGGGGCGCCGTACTACGGTATTCCGGACCGCAGCTTGATAGCGGCCTCATCAGTCTTCAAGCCGCCGAATCAAAATTTCTAGTTAGGTTTTTACGCGAAAATGAGTGCAGGATGAATTGGGTATCAGCATCCCACCCGAATCGTCAGGAAATGAGGATCATTACTGCTTTGTGCAGCATCTTATATACGGCGCCGTCCAAGAGAAAGATGTGTACAATACACAAGCTGCTAACTTCGGGCTCACGAAAAATGCACAGAGGGTAGTCCAAACAGCTAATGCCATGACTTTTAGTCAGACTGATCCTTCCTGCAACCTAGTCCGACAGATTTTAATTGCAAAAGTGCTTATTTTTAACTTGAGCCGTGAAGATTCTCTAAATTCTATTGATTACATTTTATTTTTTAACCTGTTCTAGCGGTGGCGTTATATTTCATGTTAATAACTTCTCTTTCTCATGAAGAAAGTTTGATTTCATCTATGTCAGTTTTGTCTCCATGTGGGGTTTATTTCCGATTAGGAGAGAGCTTAAATGTTGTGTTAGCTACTAATTTATTGTCGATTGATTCTGAAGCATTATAAAAGGTATGCCATGTTAGTCATACAATTATAAAAGGCTTTTTTCTATAATTTAAGTGGAATAAAACTATTAAAAACATATTCACTTCGACTTTTCGTGTCCGTTACAACTGACCCCCGTACCGGGGTCGTTGGTAACAGAGGCAGACTTGTTTGTAAACTGATCTTGCTGGTTAACTATTGCACCTGGAATTTAAATAGTAGTACTCGTTTGAAGAAAGATAAGCACCATTATATTTCCGTCAAAGCTTGGTGATATGGCGATGCTACGGACCATAGAAGCAGAATTGTTACAACCGTACCCAGTCCACCCTACATGTTTTTTTTCCCGAATTAAACAAGGGACAAAGATTGAATGTGAAATATGTAAAGAGAGAGAGAGAGAGAGAGCGAGATAGAGAGCGAGAGAGGAAGAGTTCTTTTCGATTAATGAGAGTGACGTTCTTCGAAGATCTCGAGAATGGCCGAGCTGGTGGTTTACGTTCGTCCTGTTAATTTTAATCGGTCGCACACAGCGCACGGCTTTCACGGGAATTAGAAGGGGTTGGCGAAGGATCGTAAATGCCCGACGAAGCTGCCGCTTCCTTCCTTCATTCCCTCTTTCTCTCCTCTCTCTTTCTTTGTCTTCCTCGCTCTCTTTATCTCGCCACGGACGCCGCCGTGCTTGATACACCGGGCACGATCGAATGAATCAACAGAGACAATTAATAGCCCGGCTGGCCCCTTTGGAAAGCGTCGGTACGACCCCCCGAGAATGTGCGGACAACAAATCTATCTGTCCAGTTGTTGGGGGCATTTCCTACGCCCTCGATACACTCTCTCTCTCTCTCCCTCTCTCTCTCTCTCTCTCTCTCTCTCTCTCTTGCTTCTCCTCCCTTTTATTCTGTCACATTCACCCTGCATTTTTTCTAGTCGCTCTCTTGTCCCGCACAGCTTCTCGACCGTTCGACCGACCGGAACAGAGTATCCGCTGTATATGTATGTACAAGTCCATATAGATATACTGTTGCGTATAGTGCTACTGGACAGTGGAGAGCTGCGCTCGTCACTCGTGTATGGGGCGGGAGAAGTACCCCTATATCCTAACCCTTGACCAACGGGACCAAACATACACGTTGCACTCAATCTCGAATCACTCTCGACCTCGTAATACTCGACGATTAGAGAATACTTTTTCCTCACATACATATATTTTTCTATTGTCGTACGGATATGAGTGTTATTTTTTCAAACTTATGGAAAAGTATTCGATATTTCATTAGTTCGAAGGCAAGTAAACGTTTTGCTTAAGTTGGCGAAGAATATAAGTTACGAGTGGAAGGTTAGCAACGAAAGAAAAATATTAAACAAACTAATCTTTGTGCATAATTGACTGCGAGTGGGCCTCGCGAAACGATGGGAGAAACGTAGTAATCAGTGGTGTCATGATGAAGGGTTTACTGTATACGGGGAAGACTCCTAACTATGCGTTAACCCAGATTCGTAAATTCCAAAGCTTAGGGAAGTGATTAATGGACAAGGGACGCGGGGGCTGGTGGCAAAATCTTTGCTCACTTAACAAGAAGCTCGAGGGTTGTTAGCCACGAGGCAGGAGTAATATCAACCCTTCCAAGGTCCCGCTTCATCGAGCCTGTATGCGAGAACAAGGAAGATAGCTAAAGAGCGAGATCGAAGGAGAGAGAAAGAGGACGGGAGAAACCTGCAAACTCTCTCCACCAATTCTCGTCTCTCGCACCCTCTGACAATATTTAAGTCATGTTTTAAGCGTAATTAAATGGCAGAGGGTTCATGCCACACGGCTTTTCGCTTTTCTCCCTTGCGCCATCTCCAGCTTTTTCCCACTGTATTAACAGCACGCAGACCCTCCCACGAAAATTATCGCATTTAACCCTCTCTCCCGTATTCTCTTCTGCAACCCCAAATCTCTCGACTGGTCTCTCTCTCTCTCTCTCTCTCTCGCCCGCGGTAATAATGTACTTTTCATTAGCCATGGCAAATTCTGCCCGCTGTATTCGCAAGCTTCATCCCACGCTCGAACTCTCCCCAGAGAGCGAGATCCCCTTTTCCTCCATATCATCGAACAATTTAGTCCCGAATATTCATCACTCTCGGCAACCCTTTTCTACGTCGTGTCCGACGCCCTTTCACCCTTCTGTATCATCCTTTGCCTGCATTCCTTCGTCTGCTCTCTATCTCTCTGTCCCTATCACTTTCTATCTCTCGCGCTCGCGTTTCCTCGCTCAACAGGTCTTACATTAATTGCCACCACTAAGCATCACCCCAAACTTTGACTATTGCACTTGCCCATTTCACTACGCACCGGCAGCGTAATTAAAGCGTTCCAATTTATCGCCGATTCAACCGAATCAACAACGGATAACTGATACTTGGAGGAAAGTTGATTGTTCAACGGGTGATCTAATTGCAACCTATATTATACCAGTTTGCCAATGGTCAAAGGATTCTTCAGTTGCACTACCCGCGATCGCGAAGAAAACAGAGCGTTGGGTCAACTACTTCTTATTGGGTTGGATACGAATGAGCTACAGCAGCGAGTCAGTTTATTTGCATGGACGTATCTGGGTGGCTTATTAGGAGACTCTGCTAGAACAGCTCAAATGGGTACCTCTCTGACCTTGTGTTGCACCACATCTGTGCGTTATAACCTACAAGCGAAGATATTCCAACCTTCCGTGCTTTCTCATTCAACCTGCCTGGTCGGCGTTCCTAAAAAATAATATAACGTCAGAAAGGAGCCATCCTAAATGACAAACGGTGGATCCAAACCCTCACATCACTCAGTGTTTCTGCGCAAGGAGGAGAAATGACACAAATGTCACTCAGGTGTCATCAATCTGCGCAAAGAGTATTCTTTGCAAAGACTGCACTGCAAAAACTAGGCGTGTTTGACGTGTGTTCAAAGTATGTAGAAGTACCACAACATAAAGACTAGACACGCGTTGCCATGTTGATTCTATACACTAATGCATTTGGTAGCCCGTAACACTTTACAATTACACACGTGAGTGTGCAATTTTTACGCATCAAATTATTACACACCTTCGTAGCTGTCCCCATCAGTAACACGCTTATTCAAACACACATAAAGCGTGTAGAATAAACATACAAGACGCATATTTACACACATTGGACTAAACAACACACGTTGATAGCAACACACGGGCAAAAATAACACGGAAAAAAGCAACACAGTTTAAGTGTGTTAATTGCGAGTTATTGATCATATGTTTTAAAAATCACCTTGGTTACGGCATCACGTGAAACTCATTAGTTGATTCGACATCGACCGATTATCCGGTTAATTGAAAGCTACATTTGGTCTTGACTTTTTGTTTCATTTATAGATCATTTTTAAGTTTGTCACGTGCAAGAACCCGAAATTTGAATCTATTTTCGAAAATCTCGATAGCTGCATTGAATCTTTAGCGACGTATTTTTGTTTCGAGGCCATCACCGACAATCAAAAAGCGGCCGTGATCGTGAAGCCGCATGAGAACCTAGCCTATGCGAAGACGCGAAAAACAGTGACACCTCTCATACGTACCACAGAGTAATATGCACGTACTGTTGAGTTCAGTTCAATAAATGCATATATTTTGACGATAAAAAGCTTTTGTTATTCAATTTATTATTCCGAGGCATCCCATGTATATACAGTACTGCAAAAATAATTGTGTTGTTTTTACACACTTCTATTGGGTAGACACCTGTAGACACTTGTTACACGTTTTAACGCGTGTAAGAAAATAACACACGTAAGTGTGTTGTTTAAACGGATCTGTGCATCTTATTTTTTACACCGTTAAAACGTGTAAAAAGTGTCTAAAGCCACTTACACACCTAAAGTGTGTAAAAACAACACTTTCGTTTTCGCAGTGTGATTACGTAGGATAGAACGCTAAACTAGTCCTATGTTCAACCTTTGCGTGGAACCTCTGATCTTTGAGTAACCAGTCTTCGCAAGGAATAATTCTTGCGAAGACTGGTTCCATAGAGTAAGTGGCTCACCACTGTCGCGAGTGACGCCAGTGCGAATAGTTGGAACAAGTATTCCGATGGCTGGACGCTCTCCCATGTAGAGGTTGCCATGAGTTGCCCAATGTTACGATCAGGCCAATATTGGGACCATCGTATAAGCCAAGAAAAGAGAAATAATATTGGCCCATCACTGTTCCGCTCTAAACTGAAAACTGGCACAATATCGGCCCATCCCTAAAGCCTGTCCTGGCCCATCTTTAAAAACTAATAAATAGCCGTGATAGTTAAACTAAATTTTCCAATTTAAAAACTGGGGATACTAAAATACTGACAATTCCCTTGGCCCAATATTGTTCCGTTATAAATTGAAAACCGGTACAATATCGGCCCATCGTTTAAAACCAATAAATAGCCGTGATGGTTGAACTATATTTGCCAATTTAAAAACTGGTAATGCTAAAATACAAGCAATTACATTGGCCCATTATTGTCCCGTTATAAATTGAGAACCGGCACAATATCGGCCCATTACTAAAGATTAACCTGGCCCATCTGTTAAAACCAATAAACAGCCGTGATGGTTCATCGAAATTTGCCAATTTTAAAACTGGCAATGCTAAAATACTGGAAATTACATTTAATTAATCTGAGCCCTTTATTCGCTAAGTGGGTCAGACCATACCTGCTTTTATTTTATTTAAGCCTTGGGTTATTCATTATCTGTATATTGTGCCAGAATAGGCAAATAACTAGCACGTCATATATTAATCGTCTATATTTTGTAGTTCAGTTTTTGTAATCAAGTCTTGGCATATTATTGGCATTTGTAAATAACCAACATAAGTGCGTAAAATATGCCAATTTTGGTACCTGTCATATACGCAAATCACAATTTATTTCAAGGTTATTCCATGACATATGTATCCATAAGGACCAATCTCGGGCCAATCTTGGTATATAGGTTCAATATTTATCACGCACTCAAACAAACCCAAACAAACTCACGGCCCAATATTCCAGATAGACTAACTTCTAGATAGACCAACTGTGAAGGCCCATCATAGAGCCAGTGGTCAATTTCTACATAGGCCCTTTAAGAGGGCCCACATAGGGCCAAGTGCAATCACCAACATTGGCGCTACAATGAATCAAACCATTGGCCCAATAAGTGTTGGCTCCGTTGGCCGATATCGGGCCGTTCTTATCATTTCTACAAAGGCACCTCATTGGTAAATACTCACGGCCCAATATTCTAGAAAGGCTAACTGTGAAGGCCCGTCCCAGGCCCAATGGTCAATCTCTACATGGGCTGACGTTAAATTGCTGTTTTCTATCGATAATCCTAACCCCCAAAATTTCATTGCTCTGACCCACCGAGTAATCTACGACAACGCAATCGGAAGGTAAATATTCACAACTATATTGCGTTCTGGACACAGCACCAGTTTTAACGTTTCCAAAAACATGCATATACTTCTCTTCGAAAAGTCGTAAAGGAATATTGTCGGGATTATGATATCTGAAACTACGATAAATGAATAACGTTATCTCCTCTTGTCTTATTTAACCATGCAGCGAGAGAATCATCTGCTGTCTTCTTGCTGAGATAATTCGAGGGTTTCTTTTTGATAAATTGAGACGGCCTTTGGGCATCTAGAGAGAAGGGGAAGAGGGAGCAACCTCCTCCCTTACACATTTTGTGGGACTGCCGTCAGTGCGGGGCTCTAAAAGCCTGGAATAACCCTTGCTTTGCATCTCACCTGTTGCTCGCTCGTCCGCCCTCTCGACACCTCCTCCTTTTTCGCGGGACCCCGACCACCATCAGGCTCTCTCACTCTATATATATACACATATATATATATCACTTTTCAACTCTGTCTCTCCCTGGCTAATTAAAGAGTCAGACAGTGGCTGGTTCGCGGGTGTTTAATACTACTCCTCCACCCATCGTTTCTTCACCATCTTTCGCGCTACATGTATACTGCACAGTGATACTATGTGTATACATACATATATTTGAAGCGAGAGAGAGGGAGAGAGTCCCGTTGGTAGATTCAGCTTCTCGCGCACCCTTCTCGGCCTTCCGGGGCTCTCGGCGACTGGCGAGTGTACCTCTCTTGGTTTCACAAGCCCGAAATTAATTAGCGGCTGTTAACCAACGGTTTGCGAGATCCCTACGCGTATAACGCCCGAGGATTCCTTTCCTCTCTCTCTCTCGCCTTTTCTTTCTCCCCAGCCCTCTGTTTCTCTCGCTGTTCCGGCCTTTCTCCATGGCGACTCATTTAGGGGATGTTTATTTTAATTTTACTCGTCGTTTCTCAAGTCTCGTTGGGAACGTACACGAGAACGCGGGACACCGTCCCGCCTGAGCCACCCTTTACTCGTCGTTTTTCTGGTCCCCGTGTCGCACGCGGTCCTGCATCAACGCTCACCCTACAACCACCCTCTTCATCCCGCTCCTTTTACCTCGAGGACTCTTTCGACTTTTTATTACTTAATTAGCTCGTTTTCTTCTCCCTTGTTCTGTCTTATTCTTCATTCAACGGACAGCATCATCAAGCCGTAACGCCACAATCGCTACGGTACCAAAGTCCCGCGGCCTTTTTTTGGCCGTTTCGACTCTGGCTTTTGGACTCTTTGGTGTACATGGAATAATTGTTTTTTTTTTGCTGAACGAACAGAGCGAGGGCCCAAAGAAGAACACGCTCTTAGAAACTGCGTTGCAGTATTCGTAATGTTGGAGAACACTTGAGGATGCTTGGGCTCAGAAAAAAAATGGAAAAGACGAAAAATGCAATTTGTTGGAACGGAATGGGAGGATCGCTCATGCGCTATAGCCAGTTGTAATTACTGATTGAGCCTGGCTGATTATTAGCTTACTAAATCAAACAATTTTTCAAACAGTTTAACATTGCTGAATTAATTGTTTTCGATGAATCATTTGTCTTCGAAAAATGGGCAAGAATGATCATTAAAAGTCTCACGATCTTCTCTTGCACATTATGTAGTATGAGAGCGATGTGCATAATTTCTGCATGCGTATACAGCGTTTGGACTATTAAGTAAAAGCATGCACAAGCGAACACGATATCAACCTCGACTCTTCGCGAATGAGTATGTCTCTCTCTCTCTCTCTCTCCCTTTCTCGCTCTTTCTCAGCCATTCTCTCCGTATGTTCGCTGTAAATTCCTTGGCAATTATTTGCTCGTTATTTACCTCTTTTAAGCTCACAGAAAGGAGAGGCCAAGTTACTCAGGCGGGTGAGCCCTTCCTTTCTCTCCCTCTCTCTCTCTCTCTCTCTCTCTCTCTCTCGATATACACGTCTAATTATCGCCGTGCAAAATAATCGCTGTGTGCCGCCGCCACCCCCCTGTTATTAAGTCTGAACAGCGCTCTCGGGCGAAAAAGGCGGATGAGCCGAAGCCCCGAAGATGAAGAGACAGGGAAAGAAAGAGAAAGAGAGAGAGAGAATGGTTTCTCGCAAAAACGCTCTGGGGCCTCCGCATTTCTGCACGTGATCCTTTCTCACCCCGGATTTTTGCCTCGTTTCGATACTTTTTAGAGCACCAAAAATACTGCCGCACGTGTGCCACGGGGCTTTTGTGTACGAAAAATACCACCATCTACGGACAACTGAAGTATGTTTCTTCGTCATTATCGATAATACTTAAATTATCGCGGCGACTCTCGACAATCTTGTATCTTTCCTTCTTTGGTTATAAATACGTTATGTCAAACAAATTATAACAATGCCGTTACTCCGCTGCACGATTTTTCGTCACTCAAACGAACTGGTTTAGCGTTCGCTCGCGTTGCGAGGCACACAATTACGAACGTGAGAAAAAGTGCAGGCGAATAGACGTCATATTTAAGGGGCTATACTAGTGTGAACGCTGAAAATTTGGGTGATTTTCCCGAATTTTTTGGAAGGAACGTGCTCAATTAAATGTTTCGGAAAATTAAGAATACATTTGGCTATATTTGACCTATATTACATAATTTTTTCATAGAAAAATATTGAGATCCAAGCGGCTGAAAAAATGTCGTTAAACTGGAAGGTATTTCCTGTACAATGACGTAGGATTTTCGAAAAATATCAAAATCTAACAAAATGACGTAGTTATGAAACAAAGTCTGTTTTCTTGCCTATAAAATGGTCGTTTTTTTCAATACCAAATCGTCAATTTTCATCCAATCGAAATATCCTACGTCATTGCAGAGTAAATATATTCAAGAGTACTCATGTCAGTTCAAATTTCAAGTCAATCGGATAATTGCTCTTTGAGTTACGATGTCAGCAAATTTGAAAAATGTCATTTCATGTAATGGAAAATATAAAAATCTTGAAAGTATCAATTTTGAAAGTATAAAAACCTTAGCTCATATTCTTGAAAGTATAAACTGTCGAAAAAGGCAAAGAAATCGATTTGTTGAAGGTGTCACACTGGTTAATCAAATGGTCACACTCCTTAATCGTATGTTGAATTTTCGGGCTGTTACATTTTTGGGATTTTTTTTTGTAGGCTTGGCTTGTCTAAACATCGGATTCGTAATGACATGGCGGGGCCAATTAGCTACAACTTCCCTCGAGACTCTTTGCTTCTTTCTTCGCCCACAGATGGGCTATGGAAACAAAGTATAGAATTTAATTACGCGGAAAAACTTTTGCCCCGTTCATTACAATCTTCACCCGGCCCTCAGAGTAATGGCGAGATGAGGAGAGTGTCAAGGAGCAGGAGAGAGAGAGAGAGAGAGAGAGAGAGAGAGAGAGAGAGAGAGAGGAGTAAGAAAAGAGCGGTAAATTGAAATAAAGAAATAACAATAAAAAGTCGTGAGCAAAGAATCGTGAGTGGGTATCCATGAAACGAGAACAACGGCGCAAAAGTATATAAGAGCCTCTTCATAAGGGCAGAGTTTGCAAAAGGATTCTCCACGACGAGAGGGTATGAATCCTCATTCCCTCTCGCGCGTTTCATTCCCTCCATCTCGCATTCGTCAGATAACATTTACCAGCAATTAATACCTTTCTCACAATACATACTACGTACACAGGCATACGTACGTACGCATACGAACGTTCACGATCGGGGGAAGGGGGGAGGATAAATGTGAAGTACAAAGAAAAATCATTCGGAATTTCTTTCGAGACTACGGTCCAGACGTTAAGAGGATCATAACAAAGAAGAAGAAAAAAAATGACAAAATAAACGGTTAGAAGAGTAAGCCGTGGGGTGGGATAAGGGAGGGTGTGGGTAGGGGCGGGGGTCGAAGGTGAATGAAAGAATGAAGAATGAGAAAAGGAAAATGAGAGGGCCTTTGTCTCGAGCGACGTTTTCGTCTTAAGAATTTCCTTCATCCAAAGGATCTCTTGCTCCTTGTACCCTCACCTTCTCGCTTCGTATTTATTCCCTCACTCTGCCGCACCGCGAGAAAGCGTCTTTGATAATTATCCTTATACCAGCAGCCTCCTTAATCTTTGCACTCCTCTCTCTTCCCCCTTTCTCTCTCTCTCTCTCTCTCTCTCTCTCTCTCTCTCTTTCTCACTCTTCGCAATGAAGAATAAAAGAACGCAAGACCGAGGAGAAAAGGAGGAGTAGGAGGAAGAGGAGTCACGGCTCTTGTATGAATGCCCAAGCAAAAATAATATTTTATATACAACAATGGGGTGTGTACCGCGGCCGAGACAGAACCAGCGCCCCCGCGCTCTTCTTTCTCGCGATTGTTATCGCGCCTCGACGACTCTAGACCTCTCTCACCCTTTGCTTTCTCACAAAGAGAGCATTATAGAAATCTCTCTCGCTCTCTCCCATCATATATATACATATATATATATATATTTATAAATTCTTATCGCGAATACCTTTTTTCTTCGTTATACTTGTGTCTCTCGTCGCGTACTAAGGAAGTGGCGGTAGGTGCACGGGGGAAGGAAAAGAAAAAGAGGAGACGCGGATATATTACGAGCCAAAAACTTTCCTACCCGAAGATTTTACGACGCCAAAAAGAGTGGTTGGCATGTACAAGACAGCCGGAGAGTTCACCGATATATATATATATATACACACACACACACACGTACATATATGCACACACACATAGGTGTGAGTGTATACCAATATATAATGTATATTTATCATCGTGTACCAGCGACGAGAAGAGTGGTGCTCTTCTCATGGGCCTGTGCCATCAAAACCGGTGTCCAATCACTCGACCCCGAAACGAACCGCGCGCACTCCGTTTAAATCACCACAGTCATTTTTTAAATATTACCCCGCCGATATATACGACAACGCGGCGACGACGAGAACGTGAGTGTGAGGGAGAACGAGCTTATGGAAGGCAGAGAAACACAGACAGAAAAAGGCAAAGATTGTAGGCGGTATAAGTGTATATGTATATATGTGTAGGTACTCACTTAATTGGACTCTGACATTTTCGAGTGCGTCCGTGGAAGACACTTCTCTCACGTCCACAAGCACATACAATATTAATGCCGAAGACGGTAATGCACAAAGGACACGTGTAATACAAAATTCAGTTATGCATACAGGGCATTCAATGTCATCTTCGCCAATTTCTCGTTGGGTGAACTCTGCTACATTTTATGGCGAGTTTGAATGACGTATTTTTACCATAGATCTTTTAAGGCGTTACCCCCACTTGTAGCGCAAAAAAAAGGCCTTTTTCATGATTTTTTTTTAAAGAAAACTACAAAACTTTTTTAATCGATCAATATACCATCTTAAAGAACACATCTTGAAGAACTTTCAGTAATTTTTTTATTGAAAAATATTACATTGTTTAGTGGCAAATGGCCGTCAATGAAATAATGTTTTTATATACACGGTTTGCGGTGACCAACATTGCGGCGAAGTGGATCATCTGAAAAAAAAATGCGGATGGATTTAGTCAAATATAAGTATAAACTAGTCTTTAATCGAAGGATTTTAAAAAATATTCATTTTTCACAAAATGGCGGACTGTCAAAGTTAATGGTTCGATTTTAACGAAAAAAACGGCCGTTTTTGGCTATAAAACGGCCATTTTTTTTTTCGAAAAAAAAAAATCGAACGATTAAAGACTACAATTTTGTGTATTAAATAAGCCTGCAAAATTTCAAGAAGATCGGTTCATTAGTGTTCGAGTAATCTTGGTCATCGACTTCAGAAATGCCATTTTGAGAAAAACGCGTTTAAAGTTTCTCTTTCAACGCTCTTTCAACGCGGATTCTTCTCTTTCAACGCTCATATCTCAGTCAATTTTGTTCGGATCGACTTGAAATTTTCAGGACATATTCTCAGATACTTATACTTCAAGAAAATGCAATAAAAAAAATCGATTTTTTCAAAATCGCCAGTGGGGGTAACCCCTTAAAGATGCAACACTTTTTGGGGAATTAGAGTGGATTTGTTGATGTTCACTCAGCTGGAATTGAAAATGACGCTCCGATAGATGCAGCAAATCTGAAATAACACGCGTTGGTTGTGGAGGGGTTAGGCTCGTGAAGACGCGAAAATTAGGGTTAGGAGAAAAAAATTAATTTTGAAGGAATAAGTAGGATGAGTGAAAAATCATCTTACTCCCAGTGTGTGTAACCAAGTAGCGAAAAATATGAGTGTACTCCTACACTGAGAAAAATATATCATTGATCCAATATCATTGGTGTTATTGAATGAAATTTCGTTGATCCAATTGTAAAATTGTTGGTGTAAATAATCGGATTTATTAGTCCAAACAAAACGCTCTTGACTTCAATAACATGATAAAATAGAAAGTTTTTTTTTCATTCAAAAGTTATATTGTTAGCCGAGAACAATATATTATTGAAACTATCTAAAAAATTATCGCGAACAAATAATATAGTTTTGAATGCAATTTCTGCAACGAACGAAAAAAGCGTTTCAATTCATAACATATTTTCACCACATCCGATATTGATTTAAAGTACATTGTTCGTTAAAATATTAATATTTTATTTCGATTGAAAAATATTAAGTAAATGTCTGAATTGGTAAAAAAATTATGCGAAAGTAAAATTTGTTTCTTGCATATTTGGTTGAAAATTTTTAACCAAACCATGGCTGAGCGCCATCGAAATTATAGATGTGAGGAAACCCGTAGTTCTTGGAGTAACCGCTAGAGGCCGCACGCGCGCTCGTTTCTCGTAAGCGTAGCGCGAACCGAAAATCTACTTAAACGCTGGAGAAACTCTAAAGAGTATCGCTTCTTGGCCTGTGGCTAAGATCAAAGTGTAGTATCCGTTCTAATCGGTTGAATATTTGATATTCTCTCCATGGATATTCCATTGGATATCTGATATTCTCTCCACTATTATCGTGGATGATCATTCTAATGCTCACTTTTTATTTAGGATTTAAAACAAATTGATAAACTTACATCCCATGGCATATTCGTTTCGATGTAGTGAAGAAATAATTAATTCTATTGATTATATTTTTGTACGAAATAAAAAATGTTTGTAGCAACCGCTTAATTATTTCATCCAATACATCTACGGATTGTATATAGAATGATTCCAATAGAATATAATTTGATTTGAAGCATAATGTAGATATTCAGAGAACAGAAGAGCTTTTTCAAATAAAATAATATGTCATTTAAATCAATCATATTTTCCAATATTTCATAGTATTGAAACAATCTCAAATATCGGTGGCACTCCGCAGCAGCACATTTATTTTCATCAACCAATTTTTTTTAATTTAATTTGTTTTTTTCTCAGTGTAGGGTTAACGCCACCTGTGATTTTTTTGCTAAATTATAGTGATTGCGAGTTTTTATCGAAAATTCATAATCTTTACTTATTTTAAATATAAATCACTTTTCGTCCACTTATTGGTCCCCGTCGATTCACTGGTCGATTTACCCTACATCATTCAGCATACGTTGAAGTTCGTCACGGGCCTTGGTCCTTTTAAGAGGAAAATCACATAGTCTCACGTCCTATTGACGGATCCAGATGAAACAAAGTGTAGGTAAATTCTAAAAGCGTTAATTTTCATATAGAAAAAATCTATAAACATCGTCGCAGCATATCGCGTTGTGACTGTAGCAGCTTAAGGCGGGAAAACAGTTTGGGAGTAAGTTTTTTTTAGTGATCCTCATTATTTTTTTTACAAGGATTAAATCAATAAAATTTATTCAAAGTTTGGGAATATTTTGTACATATTTTCAAACAAATATTTTTATTTTTTCGAAGCATTTCCTCTGTAAATATGGAACGCCGCCCATCAAAGGTCCGCCATGAGACTTTGCTGTTTGTGTACACTCTGGAGACCACAGTTTTCATCGGAAATCAATACGGTTTGAAGATTACTTTAAGAACATGTTTTCCTTCTGTATGAATCTAACTCTGACCAAAAAATAGTAAATGCCATTTTTTAGAGGTGTTTAAACAAAAGGGTATAGTTTTTGCCATTATTTTATAACCTCTTCTACTAAAAAAAATATACTTTGAACAATCATATTAACGCATATTTAGGTTCATATAGAGCGTAATTATTTGAAGAAATTAATTGATAAAATGATAGGTTAGGAACTTTTTGAGCTAGAGTGTACACAAATTGAAAAAAAGTCGTTTCCCGAAAAACGCGTTTGAAAAACTTTTGTTTGAATTACCGAAAACAAAAAGTTCAAGGCAGTAATGAATTATTTATACTACTTTGGGAACATATTCTTGAATAGTTTTAGTAACAATTTATGGAATTAAAAAAATCGAGTTTTTGAGTCATCTAAACTGGTTCCCTGCCGTAAGGAGTCTTCCCACTTTACACGCTAAAAAAAAGGCTAATTTCATGAATTTTTTTGATAGGTTTATATTACTAAATATTAATATAAAAGTTGTTATACTTAATAAATACATTAAAATGTTTTATTTATTTATTCATGTCACTATTTATAGACGAAAGTGGTAGCTAAAAAAACGTCCTAAAAAAATTGTAGGTCTGAAATCTCGGAGGTGGATCATCCGAAACGAAAAAATCAAACGGTTTTAGATTCAGTATGTTAATGGCTATAGCGCATATTATACGATTTTTCATATATGCAAAAATAAGAAAATGGCGGACATTTTTCGGAAATTAAAAAAAAACGTTTTTTTTCACCGTTTTTTGCAAAAAAAAGTAAATATCAAAATATAAAAAAATCCTTGATATGCGCTATAGCTATAGTAGTAATGAATAGGTGGTTAAGATGTAGTTTCGAAGATTTTTTCAACGAGCAGTCGACGTTGTTTCGGGAAAAAACGCATTTAAAGTTTGTGTGGGTTACAAAAATACATAAAAACATTTTTTAATGTATTCCTAAAGTGTATTTATTAAATGTAACAACTTTTATATCAATATCTATAATATAAACCTATAAAAAAATCATGAGAATAGCCTTTTTGCGTCTGATGTGAGAAGACCCGTTAACTTCAGCCTGAAACACACAAACGCGTACACAGACACTGGCTTTTTTATAATATTGTTAAGTTTACACACATTATTTAAAAAAACCACTGGTTAAAGTTCGAAAAAAGGTCTTCAGAATTGGAGTTGTCTCCGAACCGATGATTCGTTAGAATTTCTTCGATAGTTCGATATTTGTACAGTGGCGATGGGACCGGAGCAAAAACTCCTAACTGTAGAACATCGAGTACACGAAACGTAGAATACGTCTTTCATATCTGGTACAAGTATCATAGTTGTTCCGATACACCGTACGCGTGTGTGCCCGAGCAAAACCGTTGTCCAATCATTCGTGACACTTTATCATCCGAATCTCGAGAGTCATTCCAATCAACGAGGATGGAGAAGCTCAACACTTCATTAGACTTCCATTTGAGGAAGGAGAGTCAAACCTCGTTGGTTTGAACGGCTCCGAGCGACCGATCTCGTATATCGTCTATGCGGTTATAAATTTATCTCCATATAGCTATTACGCATACGCATGCCTATGTGTATAGGGTGGGAAAAAGGTTCAAGCACCGAAACTCATTGCCCGCAGTTGAGCCTTCAACACTTTACGTTTACTCCCCTTCCTTCTTCCATCTTTACATTTTCATTAATCACGAAATATCAATCATTCTCCGGCCACAATCTCTGTACCTTTCGAATTCTTGGAGCGAAAGATCCTTGCCTGAAGGGGCATTGGGACCTCAAATTTTCAGGGAAGTCCGGAAAAGACATTAATTTTCTTACTTTCTTGGCTTCTGAAACCAATTTTTTATTTTTGCAATCGAGATCTCAATCGAGGACGCAAATTTGATCACAGTGTATCCATTTGGTACTTTATACGCGATAAAACTGGTACGTGCTCTAGCGATGACATTGAACAAGTAAATTATTTTTTTTAAATTATATATAAAAAATATTTTTCTAAAACAAGCTTTTATTTAATGTACTAAAAAGTGATTTTTTTCACCTCGTTACGTATATGTGACTATGAATAATAGCTGGGGGCGCTCAACTTTTTAAATGTTTCATAAATTTGATCAATTCGGTTTCATTAACCGTATTTAATTTGGCACAATATTAATTAGAGAAATTATTATTACACGTTTATACTCGGTTTTAGGATTTTTATTTAAGGAATCTAAGCTTGTTTTACAGTAAATTAAATACAGTTGATATCTTAATGGATTTATGTACATTAAAGATTATATGTCTAAATTTTGAGCGCCCCAAGCTTTTATTTATAGTCACGAATAGGTGACAGTAAAAAAAAATATTATCTACTTTTTAGTACATTAAATGAAAGATTGTTAAAAAGAAATTACATATAAATTATTTTCTACTCTTTACTCTTTAATCGATTTTACCTGTTAGTTGTTACTAGTCGTTTACTAGTTTACGAGTTTGTACGTTAGGATCATGAAATGCTTGGAAAAAATAACCAAAACCGTAATTGGGATTGAACTTACGACTAAATGCTGCATATAAACTTTTCACATACAAACACAGTCGGCTACGAGTTTGTTTTTATCTGTTAGTGCTTTTATATATGAATGATTAAATGTTGCTAATTTTCCATGAACGGTTGCAAATTTTGTGAATATTATTACATTTTTTTAAGTTCAATCATGCATTGTCACCTTTTGAATGCATGTTTGCAACATTTCACAGCTCTAAGTAGTCGAGAAGTGGATGCAATACCGATTTTTCGTTTTGCATCTCATAGAAAGTCAACTTAAATAAAAGCTTGCAAAAATAGTAGACTTATTGCCGCGCTAACTTACAATCAGATAGACAAAGGCCTCGAAGATACATCGTTCTAATTGCACTTGGTAACGTCGCTGATTTTTCAAAAGAACGTACACCTCCGCAATTCAAATACTAAATTAACAACAACGATTACTCACGAAACTTGTGTTGCGATTGTAATCTGAACAAAACGATATTGTTAAAATAAATTCCCTCAGCGATCCAGCGCACCATTATTTTCTAATCAAATAAATGAATCAATTAATCACTAATATTATGATAATTTTTTGTCTCAATCTAAAAATCTCATTTTCGTAACGCGATATTTCATGCCTAGAGATACCC
>OY723386.1:54493977-54516477 GCA_963210295.1 Ophion ellenae | reverse complement strand
ATCGGTGTGATAAAGCTTTTAAACTTTTGGTTTTCAAATGTATCAGATATGTACATTGAAATCATGTGCAAGAAAATGTATTGGGGGGACGAAGTGGGGGTTAAGTGACGGAATTAAAATTATTTCTTGAATTTTTGTCCGTTTGTTTGTTTGTTTATCTGTCTGTTTGACTGTTTGCTTGTTTGTGCATGTAAAAACTACCGATCCAATCTGGCTGAAGATTTCAGCAAAACATAGGGCTTAAGGTATTTCTTTCACGAATCCGAATACTTAGAAAATTCACTGATTTTTGTCTATAATGGAGTAAAAATATATCCCAGTATACTGTAAAAATTTCAAGCCAAGTTACCGAAATTTTAACGAACAATGACGACTCTAAAAATCGTCTCATTTTTACGGCACTTTGTGGAGTTGGCAAGCTGGTCACATTTCTATCTAATAATTTACACACTAAATAACTCTAGATGCTTGGTATCAACTGCTCACGAGTGTAAACAATTCTCAAGGTTCCGTAACAACAACAGAAACAAGGGGTCACCGAATGTTCAACGGAAGCATTGACGATAAAACTCATAAGGAAAGGTTGCGAGGTTGATCTCTCCGATTTCGATTAAATTTGGCATGCTTGTAGAATGGGTCAAAATAGGCGACACGTATTTGTTTATACCTGCGGAACCCGATTTTTAAGGGTTGAAACGCACCCTCGAAAATTGGGGTGTTTTTCGTCGACAACGTTTTAACGATACGAGATGTGGAAAAAACATCAAATTTCAACAATGTTTATTTTTTCGTGTACTATACATTGGACATGAGAACGATAACGCTATCGACGAAAAAACGAAAAAAAAATTCGAGGGTGCGTTTCACCCCTCAAAAATCGGGTTCCGCAGATATAAAAAAAAGTACGTGTCGCCTATTTTTACCCATTCTACAAGCATGCCAAATTTAATCGAAATCGGAAAGATCGACTTCGCAACCTTTCCTTGTCAGAAAAATGTGACTAGCAGACGAATTTTCGTAGCCGCGACTTTTCAGACAAAATGTAAAAATGTCTCAATCTACTAAATTTGCACGATATTTTCTATTTCCCTTTATCGTTGGGCATCATAATTGATTGTGCCTTATTTTTATCAAGCGCCACTGCAATTGACCAATGATTCAGAATGGACCCCTTGCGCCCCCACAAAAGAAGGCCCTCCGCAAAAGGGCCTCTTAACTTGACGTATTACATAGTTTTTATTTAATCGCAATCGGCTGACTCAGTCGATAGATTACGAATAAAAATTTTTCAAAAGTTCATCTTAAGAAATCGGCATTGGTACGTACTTCGATAGCCGTGTCCAGACCGGCCGAGGCAAGAACCGAGGCAGCGTCGCGCGGCACTGCCTCGCACTATGTGGACGTGCCTCGCTCGCATCGTTTGTTTTGGTTGCTGCGCTCGAAGCATACGTACTGAGGCTGCCTCGCGTAGGTTGCCTCGCGAGGCAGCCTCAGTAAGTGTGCAGTGGCCTACGCGAGGCAGCCTCAGCCTCGCGCAGCAACCTCAGTACGTATGCTTTGAGCGCGGCAACCAAAACAAACGATGCGAGCTGCCTCGCGAGGCAGCCTCAGTACGTGTGCAGTGGCCTACGCGTACGAAGTCGCGGACACCCCAGGTAGGAATTGACGATAAAAAAGGGCTCGCCAAGCTCTGAAACAAGGCTCACATTTTTTAATTCAGGCTGAGCACCAGCCTGATTTCAGGCCTAGCTGAACCCCTGAATGATAACGCGGTTTCAGGCTGTTGCACACAGGCTTGACCAAAGGCTGGTAGAAAAGCCTGTACTAAGCCTGAAACGACGAAACAACAAGGTTCAAAACGAGCCTTAATGAAGCCTTCACGAGCATTTATGACCAGGCTTATCCCAAACTCTTCTCGAGGCTATATGAGGCCTGTTTTTAGTTTCCTATATTCTACATTGGGGTAAATTGAATAAATTTGTAAAGAATTCATTTTATTTATTATATATATTTATTATTCATTATATTATTTGTTATAAAATATATATAAAATATTTTAAACACAATACTTTATTTTATTTATTGTTTATGGGACACGTAATACACAGAGTGTACGCAAACCCCAGAGAGTGAGTATATACGAAATGTGTATGTGACGAGAAAAAAACTTTTTTGTGTACCTCATAAATATCGATAAGAGAATATGTTTAAATGTTCTGAGCTGCCTCCTTCGCTTTCGTTTTTCGTGCCTTCGCACCCGACAAATTTATTGCTAATTTTTTTTTCATAAAAGTACAGAAAAAATATTATTTAAAATTTATTTTATTTTATCACAACCTGAAACAAGCCTGCACCCAGCCTTGATTTTTTAGCCTTAAAATTCACTGGCTGAATAAAGCTTGAAATAACCCTGAGTTTAGGCTAAGCAGCCAGTCTTGGTTCCTGGCTGCTCCAAACGATGCAATGAAACCTGGCCCCGGTCTGTCTCACTCAGGCTCGGTGAAACAAGGCTCGCACAAGTTTGTTTCCATCGTCAGCCTTTTGATTCCCTACCTGGGACACTCAGTGCGAAATCCGTACGATTCGAATTGCATATGCGAAATATATACATCATACTCATGTCAGTAAATACGTCGACCACAAATTTACGAATACGTAGGATTAATATGTAGGATTGAAATCTTGCACTCATTTATCCCCAAACAATAGGTTACGATATTGGATGAAAAGCGGGTGAATGTGATGTTCAACCCATCGACAACTTGTCAGTGCGTACACATATTCGCATGACCCTGAACATTAGAGATGTATACTTTTCTCATGAAGAAGCGGAGCGTATGTCTCAATCGGTTGATGCGAATCAGCCAAGCATTACATTTGCCAAGCAAACGTGTGGGTATACGTATTTTCCTTCAGTCTACGTACTATGCAACGTGCGCATGTACTATACATATGGCCGAGTGCACCGAGTGAACCGAGTGAGAGAGACTTCGCTGGAGTGCACATACCGAAGAAGCGACGAGCTCTCTCTCTCTCTCTCTGTCTCTCCCCTTCTCACTTTAGAAGCGAAGAGGAAAAGAAAGGGAGAGCATATGGTGAGCCTTTACTGATTAAATCTGAGTAATTAAGGGAGTTAACCTCGACTTAACTTGACTTAACGCAGTCACGCCCGCTTGCCCACCCCTCTTTTTATTTACACCGTTCACCACGCGCGATCTTTTTATGTTGTGCTATATAGATATATGTATAGATATATAATAATTTACGGCGTAACTACATTATACGCTACATTATACATATACTCTAACATTGTTCCTTGTGAAGTGCACCGTAGCTCCGACGCTTCCTCATCGCTTTCCCCTTCGCCTCTCTTTCTTCCCGTTTTCGCCCGAGACGCATTTAAATGGCCGGTTTTTTCACTTCCTCTTTCTCGCCTCTCCGTATCGCCCCACCACTCTTTCTCTCACAATCAGTACCTCACAGACGGGTTCCATCGTCGTCTGAGGCAACTCGGGCTTGTAACTTAGGATCCCCGTTCATGCCCTTTATTTGATAACTCCATGGATTTGTCGTATTGCGCGAGTGGCGAGTGTGTGATCGCGAAATCACAACTCTTATGATAAATTATATATGTATACACACAGGGTGTCCCTCTTATCTCTGCCACCCGAAATAACTAGGTAATTATCGACGTCACAAAAAAAGCTCCAGATAAAAGGTGTACAGTGTGAAGGGGGCCATCAAATGCGACCAATTTTTTTTTACCCCGGTGGAGACGCTGACCGCATGAAAAACATTGAGGGGTCAAAGTCGTTCAAGGTCATTCAAGCTTAGTGTCGATCATACAAATCTAAATATCTCGGATCACTACCAAATATTTGGTAGCGATCCGAGATATTTAGATTTGTATTTCATTTCAATAGGTGTTCGAAATGACCTTGGACGACTTTGACCCTGTAATGTTTTTAATGCGGCTTGAGGTGCTCCACAGTATGGTTAAAAAAAAATGTACCATTCCATTTTAAAAAGTGGAGGTGACCTTCACTGTGCGTCAGCGCCTTCGACGAAATTTTAAAAAAAATTTCGCAATCGATCGCCCCCTTCACACCGTCCAACTTATGTTTGGAACATTTTTTTTGTGTAGTCGATAATTACCGAGTTATTTCGGGTGGCAGAGATGAGAGGGACACTCCGTATATATATATACATATATATATATATATATATATATATATATATATATATATATATATATATATGTTATATTATATTATAAGATATTATACATATCTAAGAGGGGAGCCGGTGGTGGTACCATGCGAATACCTGAGGATGTTCGCAAGGCTGACAAGAGCTAGCACCGACGGGGTCCGAGGGGAGGAGGAATCAAACCAGAGGAAAAGAGGGGCGGGACCTGTTAAGAAAAAATTGTTTAGTGGTAAGGTGGAAAGAAGGCGGGTTTTTGTAAAAAGCGAAAGCTGTACATATGGAATGAACGATATCTATCTATATTATATATATAATATATATATATATATATATATATATATATATATATATATATATATATGCACACGCTTGCTGCTTTAGGTTATCGCGCTCGTGTTCTTCCCCGCTGCTTTCTTTACCTATCTTCTCCCTCTTTGAAGCTGCTCTTTCTCGTCCCTCCGCGTAGTAGCTCCTCCAGGCATGCATACGTGTAGACCACATCGCCGCGCCTGCGTCTTCCTCGGCGTCGCGGCTATGCTTAATTACGGGCGCAATTTGTTATGTAAATAAAACGGCGCGATGAAAAGTATGTTGCTCCGCATACACACACACACACACACACACACACACACACACACACACACACACACACACACACACACACACACACACATATATATATATATATATATATATATATATATATATATATATATATATATATATGTGTGTGTATGTATGTATATATATGATGCGGCTCGTTTGCGCGCGTGTCCCTCATCGCTCGGCAGCTCGGCGCGAGTCTGTATCTCGAGCCGAGAAGAACGGATGAACGAAGAACAAGCGCAAAGGGGGGAAGGCAAAGGTGCCGGAGGGCCAGACGCGCAATTAGCTCGGCCCACACTTTCTGTGTGCATACATTCACCGCTGGAAAAAATAATACGATTGTGTGCATATATTATATATATATATATACACACATACACACATATAACTGTGTGTCTATATGTGCATTGTGTATACGCATGAGAACGTATCAGTCGGCATACGCGTATTCAAACAAGAAGTCATCGGTTACGATATACACTATACGGTCTCGCATAGCTGAGAGGTCGGAATTGTAATATGAAATCAGTAGGCGGAGGTGTGAGTGCAGCTATGCGGGAAAGTTAAGCGTGGCGCACTCCGTCACTTCCGCGTTCGTATGCAAATCCTCCGTCCACTGAGATACTGGAGTAAAGATCCTCGAAAAGACAATTAAAATGGTACTTCTCGTTCTACCAATCAACTGTGACCAGGACGTTTTTTTCCAGCGACTAACATGGAACTCCACTCGAGTGCCTTCGATTCTGTTGAAATTCATATATGTGATGCAGCATTGGAAACTATCGGACACGTATTTTTTTTCATCTGGGGAAAAACGTTTTTAACGGGGGCCACGACCCCTAAAGGGGTTCTAGTGAATTTTCTAGTGGATTTTCCATCGCTTTCCCTTAGAAGAATTTTGGTTTTTGTTTTATTTAGATCGGTTTTATTTATATTTTAGTTTTTGTTTTATTTGAATCGGCTCGAGGGTGCAACTGCAATACCACCCCCGGAAATGCCTTTTTTTGAAGGGTGGTTTCTCCGTGAAAACCGTTTTCTGCAGAAAAAATAATACGTGTGTAATAGTTTCCAATGCTTTATCACAGATATGAGTTTTAACAAAATCGACGGCGGATACTTGAGTGATGTTCCTTGACAGATGTAGAAAAACGTTCCGACAGAAGTTGTAGGGTACATTCCTCGCTGGGGGAGGGGGCTCTCGGAGATCGATTCCGATTTTTTTTAATGCGGTCGTATATTTTTTCATTCGTAAATGAGGGTCGTGTTGAATTTCAAGCCTAACAGTGTAGGTACACTGATGACTAAAAATGGTTAGGTGAAGAGAACTTTGAAAAATAATCTTATTTAAGCATCTTATTTAAGAATCAGTGTTGACTTTCGACTGACTTTAACGTCACAGATTCTGAAGTTTGCATCGTTGGAATGCAACGAATTTTATTCTTAGCTTTTTTCTAATTACGATTTTTTACAGATCAAAGCTACGATAAGTTTTCAAAGATCCTTATTGGAGACCTACAACCCAACTCTATGGAAAAATCTTTCGGAAAACAATCAAATCGGCTTTAAAAAGAAATAAAAAAGAAAGTTTCGTTGCATTTCAACGATGCAAACTTCGGCAGCATAACCCGACACCTGTCTGAATTTTTCTTCATATTTCACCTTGACTTAAAAAAACATGCCCCACGTGTACCCATACAGGGTGTCCCGTTATGGATGGATAATCGGGCTCTGTCGATAGGTCAGATCAAACCTTGATACAACAACACATTCATATACATTATGCTCTAATTGCTAATTGCTTGTAAAAATTGCTATAATTTGAACATTTCTTTCTTTAAAAAATATCGCCATATTTATAGAACTAATATATATCTTTTTAAAGAATCTCAATATAACGAAATTTCAATATAACAAACTTCCCTAGAGGTTCGTTATATCGAGGTTCGACTGCATATGCTGGAATTTCAGTTCAGTAAAAGTCCCACGGTTTTCGAAATAAAAATCGTCTGCTTTTGGCTTTTCGCATGACATTTCTACAAATGATAACTTTTTTTCACCCGGCTTTTTTAATACTCGTGGTATTTCTTATGTATCAAAAATACACTTCGTGTGTATTAAAAAAAATACTTTAAAAAAATACATGTTATCTAGAAAAGTCTTCTTTTTAACCTTAAATGTTAAGAAAACTTTATAAAAAAAAGATCTTATGCAGAATTTTCACACAAACCAATTCGAACATCTGACTTTGACAGACTGCGGTGTAAAAAAAATGTACTACCCATATCGTGCCGATTACTTAGAAAAGTTGCTTACTTATCATCGATTCATGTCATTCGTAGAAATTACACGCGAAAAACCAAAAGCAGATGATTTTTTCAAACCATAACATAAAGCCCAAAATCTCGAAAACCGTGGGACTTTTACTAAACCGAAATTCCAGCATACAGCAGGCCATGATCTGACCTATCGACAGTCGCAGGATTATCCATTCATGACAGGACACCCCGTATATTCGAAGCTTCTTACTACGGAATAGTAAACTCGAGGACAGGGAATGAGGTATATTAAAGCTCAGTTGGTTCTGCACACGGCTAGCTCATAGTACAGTGTTGCAGAAATGGCAAGTCACATGATTTACTCTTGAATTCCCCTACGTACATGCACACGAGTGACACACACACCTTCGCACACATGTGCTTTCATATGGAAAGGTGCATTAGTGCGTACATGTAAATGTCTGTTCATGAGAAGGTGAGAGAAAGATAGAGCGATGAAAATGCATAGGCCGAGCGCACAAGGCATGCCTTTGCATTTATACACACACACACACACACACACCTATACACAATAAACTAATGCACGGGAGTCCTCCAAAGTCTCGTCTAATTAGCTCGGCTGTTCTATTCGCGTCTCGCGTGACGTCACGTGAGCTCGTTTGCCTGGCTCTGGCCGGCGGCCAGATTTTCCGCCGAACTATAAACCATATTCGCACCCACGCAACACAATTAGCCAGCGTGAGCAGAAGCAGCCCCAGCGGGAACGGCTATAAGCTGCCAGCATTTGCAGCAAAACTCAGGATGGTACCCCGGAGTGCCTGGGCATTGCAATCTACAGCGCATCATTTTCGCCTAACCCATGTGTCGTGCTTATTTATCCATTCGTTTATTTGTTTATATTGTTATCTGCATTGGTGCGCGATGTATTTGGCGTGCGTTGCCGGGAGGGAAATATAATCAGTCAGCTGATACCTTGTGTCGCAATGTGTATTCGAATTTTAACGCGCCAGATGGTTGAGAAGGAAAAGGTTTAACTGCGCAGAACACGCGATCGTTTCATGGCTAAAAGTCAGTGCGAGGAAAAAGAAATTCGCCGTGGGCGATTCGATATAAGAATTAACGTAACAATTGAGTGCAGAAATTGCGAAAGGCATGGAAATACCACTCGGCTCCTTTTTTTTTTTCATTTTATTTTTGGTGGGAAGAAATATTTGGTAGATATCATCGAGCAGGGGTAAAGACGAAAACGAGACGAATTTCTATGTTTTTCTTCTGCTGAGATCCTCGTCATCCCCTTTTTGTTCCTTCTCAAGTAAGAAATCAAACCAGCCGTGAATAGCCAAGGATTCGTAGCCATTCAAACGTTATATACAGGGTGTCCTGTTGTGAATGAATAATCCTGCAACTGTGGATAAGTCAGATGATGTCCTACTATATGCTGGAATTTCAGTTCAGTAAAAGTCCCACGGTTTTTGGGATAAAAGTCATCTGCTTTTCGTTTTTCGCGTGCCATTTTTACAAATGGCAACTTTTTTGTCCCGGTTTGAAAAAAATAGTCTTGGTTGTTTGTTTTATCTAGTCTTCTTTCTAACCTTAAATGTCAAGGAATCTTATGAACAAAGCTCTTATGCAGAATTTTCATACAAACCAATTCGAACATGTGCTTTTGATAGCCTGCAGTGTCAATGAAATGTACTATGCATATCGTGCCAATTACTTTGAGAAGTTGCTTACAAGGAACATCACTTTGGTGTCCTCCTCCGATGTTGTTGAAACTTTTGTATGTGCAGGAGTATCAAAAACTAAGAGACACGTATTTTTTTTTATCAGCGGCAAAACGGTTTTAAGGGGTGAAACGCACCCTCAAAAATGGGGATGTTTTTCGTATTTCGTCGATAGCGATTTAACGGTACGAGATATAAAAATATTTCAAATTGCAACAATGTTTATTTTTTTGTGTACTATAGATTGCCGATGAGAACGATAACGTTATCGACGAAAAACGAAAAACATCCCCATTTTCGAGGGTGCGTTTTACCCCTTAAAACCGTTTTTCCGCCGATAAAAAGAAATACGTGTCTCTTAATTCTTGATACTCTTCCACATAAAAAAGTTTCAACGAAATCGGAGGACACCAAAGTGATGTTCATGGTTAGTTATCGTCGATTCATACCATTTGTACATATGGCATGCGAAAAAACCAAAACATTTTTGGTTTTTTTTTCCAAAAAATGATCTTTGAGCAGATGACTTTTTTTCTCAAAATAACATAAAGCTCAAAATCTCGAAAACGGTGGGACTTTTAGTAAACTGAAATTCCAGCATATAGCAGGCACATGATTTGAACTATCGAGAGTTGCAGGATTATCCATTCATAACAGGATACCCTGTATAGAGTGAGAGGAAGAAAGTGGGTGCGGGAAGGAGCAGTTGAAACGTCTCTTTCACTTTCAAGGGGTGATGGCCGTCGTCGTCGTCGTCGCAACCAAAGCGTGTGGAAATTCCGCGGGGAACAATCCTCTTGCAACGCTTCTGGCCCCCTGATGCTTCGTCGCTCTTATTTCCCTCTTCCAATCTCCACCTCCTCTCTCTCTCTCTCTCTCTCTCTCTCTCTGTTTCTTTCATCCACCCTGAGGTTTCGATCAATAAAAAAGTGTAAGCCTGATAAAAGAAAAATGTGGTCCGCCTACGGCGCAAGGAAAGCAGCAGACTCCTCCGTTAGGCGATGTGTAGGTCTGCATATTCCGTAAAACTTCGCGTCGATGAAATTCATGTATGCAAACATGGCTGAACTCATCCGTTGCGCAAAAAGTCTTCGTTTCAGTCGAATGCTTTTTTCGAATATCACTCGTACGAATTCCACCGGAAATAAACGATAGTTGAGACTCCGGAAACGAACGCTTCGCAATAGAGATTCTTCCGGTACCACGTGATTTGACGCGTCTGAGTGTATACGCTCGGAGATACTTCGAAAAGTTCTCGAAACGATTCAAACAAGTCTTGTGCATACTTTTGGCTGGAATGCATTTTTTGCGAGACGAACGTGATAATATGCGTTATAGGTGATGGGTAGAGCTGAATGGGCACCGAAAAAAGGCCGCTGATTAGGGGTGCCAGCTCCCGTTTTGTGTTTTGGAGGATTTATCAAGATAAAATGAACGACCAAGGATGAAGATAAGGGACATCGTGTTGTTTCCGATAAAATTCTCCGTTATGGTATTAATACGGATATTTATTAACAAAAAGAGCAATTTTAATACGCAACGTATCGTAGTTGTTAATTGCCAATAGTAAGTACTGAGTTATTTAATAATGAACAAAAGTGAAAAATACGTTTCGTCAAAACAAATCCAAAATTACTTTTTTTTTGACAGTATACTTGGTATTACTTTTTGCTGCTTTAAGGGCTTCCTCGTTTTCTGTAATGAAATTATAAAATTTTTTACATTGCATGTTGAAGTTCGATTTTATTTGTAGTTCCGTTTTAACCGTGTCAATATCCAACTTATTTCGGTTTTTGGTTCACGTATTCGTACACGAGGAAAAAATCCTTTCGGCCTGGGCGTTAGGCACTGGGATGGAAAATACGTCTTGTATTATTTTTAGCAGATACTTGTTGTCATCCGTTGATTTTGCAACCTGAATCCATTTTTCAAGAACATTTTCACGCCTTTTTTTCTTCTATTATTTTGGTCAAGAGAGGCTTCAATATACAGAACTCTTAATTCAACGCATCTACGTTAATATCAGGTATCTGAGGTTTTTATACAATAATGCACAAATCCAAGTACTTGACTTCTTTCGTCAGTGTCAGGGGCTGCAAATAATGGGAATTACTATTTTCCGAAAAATCGAATCGTGACTCTAGATGTGTCAGCACATTTCGAAACTACTCCAAAAATATAGTGTTGTGTTTTGCCTTGAATAAATCATTTCTTCGAGGTTAGCGTTTAATAAAATCACTGATATCCTTCAAATATAACAATTCCTTCGTATCTGATAAATATTTTGCTGGAAGTAAATAATAATATAGTGGATTAAAAAAACATACTTCAAATGCAGGGCATTTAGTTTATGGTTCTAGCCATCGTTAAGATATCGTTCATATCATGCACTGCCAATAAATTATGGTTGCTGGAATGTCTGTTGCCATGGGCATTTCTTGTAAGTACCAAGGGCCTTTTTCAATATGGGAAGTTTAAATCCGCTACAATTTTACGCTTATTCGAATGGTATTCAAATTGACGATATCGTTTAATTGGAAAATCCCCAAGATCGGCTGCATAATCAGTGATGCAGAAAAGAAAAAAAATCATCATAAATTTTACTGTTTTTAAGGGCTTTGGTTAAGCGTGATTTCCGCGAAGGGGGCAAAAACTGAAGGGGAAAAAGAAAGAAACAATGTAAAATGCGTGGGATCTCGAAGAGAGAGAGGGACAGAGAGAGAGAGGGAGGGGCGCCTTCTTGCCCGGGAAAGATAAATAAAAACCGGCCTCCCTCTTCGCGTTTCCAGCGTTGGTCTTGAAAAGAATTCGTCGGGTGACTGCGCGCGAGCGTCGAACGTGAGTATTGATTCAGATTCAGCTTATTAGCCATGCCCGTGATGCTTCCGTGCTCCGTTGCTCCGTTTCTCCTTACAAAGCTCCATTCCCATCTGGGCAATCTCTCCGCGGAGATCGCTCATTCTTCCTGTATAGTCGTTTTTCACTTTCTTTAAACTTCGTACTCGCCGGGAACGTGCTAAGGAAAAGCTACGCTCAAGGGATTCTTCTTCTCGAGTAAAACTATATATAATTGATTTTTCATTGAACATTCAATAATTAATTACAGTCGAGGAGCGAACGCTTCTTGACTTAAGGTGGGATATACATTTACAACGATAACAAAATCAATTTCTTTTTTTTACTTCTTTGAACGATAGAACTATATATGTAGAAATTTTGTTCCAAAGTTACGGAGCGCGCGTAACATACAACCTTAAGGCAGTAGTCTGCTTTAGAAGCTGTAAAAAAAGCGTTTTTTCAGCAATTTTTTTGAAAGGGAAGGAAATGATTGCGGTAAACGAAATTTTGAGACGATAGTGTATTATATTCAAGCTTTAAAAAACAATTTTTATTATTAAAAAATATTGAAATTTTTCAAAGTTGTAACGATTTTTCTGGGGCGCCTGGAGTCTGCACTTGTAAATCGGTGCCGGTGATGGAGGTCGTGCGATGCATCTGAAACAGTCGAACCAATTTTTTTTTAGTTTTTATAAGTTCCTTTTCTATATGAACTAAAAAAATTCCGAAGAAATTATGAAATTCCAAATTTTTTCGAAGTTTGAAAAAAAAATTCACTTTATTGAAGAAAAAAAAATTCACTTTAAGTTGCAAAACAAGTAATTTAAATAGTACTTTTGTCCAACTTTTTTAGTTCAAGTAGAAGATAATTTAATACTGAAGCTAGATCACTTTGATTTTTTTCGATCGGACATATATTGTTTTTGCTATCGCCGGCACCGTATTCTAAAACTTGTGAAAATGAAAACCCGAGAAAACGGGCTTTAAAGTTTTCGGTCCAAAAAAATATAAGTTTTTGGATACTTACACTAATTAGATGTTAATCAGCTATCCCCGGGCCATACAATAATCCTTCCTCTTCTTCAAATTGATTTTTTGAAGCCTGTAAAGCAGACTACTGCCTTAAGATGATACAGATAATTGAAATTAAACGCCGGAACGAATATCAGCCTTTTCAGTCACTTTTATTTGGAATGAACTTTTCATAACATTTTCTTTTTTCTTGATTGACAATTCAATGTATATATATATATATATATATATATGTACACACACACACACAAAACATTTACGAAAAAACGATACGAAGCTTTTGTTTTTCAAATTTCATACCCAAACCGAACCCAATTGCCTGTCGCAGGCAATTTTGACTTTGGATATTAAAAAAAACGCTTCCTTCGCTATCATTGGAGAATGACATTCACAACTAAAAACTAACGTACTCGTACTCGCACGTCCCCCGGTTGACCTGAAAAAAAAGTTTTAAAATTAAAATCGATCATATTGGCTAAGACTTGGCCGAGTTGCCTTTATTATAGTGTTTCAATAATTTAAAAAATTGAATATTTTTCTCGTTTTTTCGAGGATAAATGACACTATTGTGATTCACTAATAAAAAAGTAATTTTGAGAAGAAAAGCGTCGCTCAAGACGAAACTACTATTGCACTGAATAAGTTTACCAAATTTCAGGTCGATCCGTTCATTAGATGTCGAGAAATCGTGTATACACTTTCGAAAGACATTTTTCAGATACTTTTGCAGGGCGATTGTGTCTCCCATACACCCTTGAGACGATACAGATAATTCAAGTTGAACACCGGAACGAATTTCGGCCTTTTTAGTCATTTGAATTTGGAGTACATTTTTCATAACATTTTTATTTTTCCTTCTTACATATTGACGATGTGATAAACACATATATATGTATGCATAATATATACAAATCATTTACGAAAAACGATATGA
Source organism: Ophion ellenae (assembly GCA_963210295.1). Classification (NCBI taxonomy): domain Eukaryota; kingdom Metazoa; phylum Arthropoda; class Insecta; order Hymenoptera; family Ichneumonidae; genus Ophion; species Ophion ellenae. Next base: position 54,502,858 of record OY723386.1, on the reverse strand, counting down.
AGCTTTTGTCTTCCAAGATTTCGTACCCAAACCTAACCAACCCCAAACAAACTCATAATTTCCTTTAGCAGGAAATTTTGAATTTGAATATTTAAAACAAATACAACTCTCACTTCGGTGTGATTGGAGAATCACGATCACGTTTGAAAATTAACCTGCTCGAACTCGCACGCCACCCGGTTGATCTGAAAAAAAACGATTTTTTTTCTTAAAACAGATCATATTGGCTGAGCTTGACCGAGCCTTTTTTCTCATCGTGTGGCAAACATAATTTTTTTAATTATTTTTTTCCAATTTTCAAGGAAAAATTACATTGTTGTTGATAACTAATGAAAAAAATGTGGGTTAGAAAATCGTCGCTCAGGGCTAAACTACTATTATACATTAGATGTCGAGAAATCGTGTACACCGTTTTGAAAAAAACATAGTTTCGAGAAAAAGCGAATAAAGTTTCACTGGCAATTTACCTTCGATCTGCGATTCCAGCATATGTCGGACCTTCCTCTTTAATTTGAGTTGCTCCAAGCGGCGAATATGTGTTCGCCATTTTCACAGTAGCCTAACCCCCTGAGGCGAGAAACCAGTTTAGATGACTCAAAAGATCGAATTTCTTTTTATTCCATAAATTGTTAGTAAAACTAATCGGTAAGCAATATAAATAATTCATTACTCCCTTAAATTTTGTTTTCGGTCATTTCTTTTCAAACGCGTTTTTCTCAAAACGATTTTTTTTCCATTGTGTACACTCTAGCTCAACAAGTTTCTAACCTATAATTTTATGATGTGATGGTTAGTTTTTGTATATAATTATGGTCTACATGAACCTAAATTTGGGGTAACATCATTGTTTGAAGTGTATTTTTTGTAGCAAAAAAGGTTATAAAATAATGGCGAAAATTACACCCTTTTGTTTAAGCACCTCTAAAAAATACAATTTTCAATGTTTGGTCAGATTTAGGTTCATATACAAGGAAAACATGTTCTTGAAGTAATCTCCAAACCGTATTGATCTCCGATGAAAACTGTGGCGTCCAGAGTGCACACAAACAGCAAAGTCCGATGGCTACCTTCGATAGGCGGCAGGTTATATGTTCCCTATTTTCAGAGGAAATGCTTCGAAAAATTAAAATATTTCTTTGAAAATATGTATAAAATATTCCCAAAGTTTGGATAAGCTCTACGTATTCATTCCTTGCAAAAAAAATCACGAAAATCACCAAAAAAAAACCTACTCCTAAACTATTTTCCCGCCTTAAGGCCTTAGGCCACAGTAACGGGGATGAAATCATGTGCGAATTTAACCATTTTTTTCGTATGAAAAAGCGATTCACTCATAAAATTAATTACACATCTATTTAGTATGAATATCAAGCTGTTAGAAAATATACATATATTTTTTTTCGATGTACAAAATGGCCGACTACTCGAAACTTCTCGATACAGCTTTTTTCCAATTGTCGTGACAAATAACTTCAACAATTTTCACTCGATTTACTTCAAATGTGAAAGTTATATTCCTAATTGCATTTCGCAGAGAAGTACATACGGAATTTCTGATTAATCGAAAACTTTTCATTTTATGAGCAGTTTATGAGCAGTTATAACGAAATTTCTCACTGAAAATTCATTTCTTAAGGCGTTACCCCCACTTGTAGCGCAAAAAAAAGGCCTTTTTCACGAATTTTTTTAAAGAAAACTACAAAACTTTTTTAATCGATCAATATACCATCTTAAAGAACACATCTTGAAGAACTTTCAGTAATTTTTTTATTGAAAAATATTACATTGTTTAGTGGCAAATGGCCGTCAATGAAATAATGTTCTTATATACACGGTTTGCGGTGACCAACATTGCGGCGAAGTGGATCATCTGAAAAAAAATGCGGATGGATTTAGTCAAATATAAGTATAAACTAGTCTTTAATCGAAGGATTTTAAAAAATATTCATTCTTCACAAAATGGCGGACAGTCAAAGTTAATGGTTCGATTTTAACGAAAAAAAACGGCCGTTTTTTGGCTATAAAACGGCCATTTTTTTCGAAAAAAAAATCGAACGATTAAAGACTACATTTTTATGTATTAAATGAGCCTGCAAAATTTCAAGAAGATCAGTTCATTAGTGTTCGAGTAATCTTGGTCACCGACTTTAGAAATGCCATTTTGAGAGAAACGCGTTTAAAGTTTCTCTTTCAACGCTCTTTCAACGCGGATTCTTCTCTTTCAACGCTCATATCTCAGTCAATTTTGTTCGGATCGACTTGAAATTTTCAGGACATATTCTCAGATACTTATACTTCAAAAAAATGCAATAAAAAAATCGATTTTTTCAAAATCGCAGGTGGGGGCAACCCCTTAAGTTCAAATACCTACAACTTTTGAATAAAACAATATTTTTTTAATCCCGTACGTACTTCTCTAGGTATTCTAATGTAGATCGACGAGAATTTTTGTTTTTTGTTCTCGGTAAAAAATTGTGGATGCTGAATGTCGCGCCGCGAAGCGCCCAAAAAAAAGATAACAAAAAATATTAGTAGTCGGTCATTTTGTACATCGAAAAAAAATACACATATTTTCTAACAGCTTGAAATTCATACCAAATAGATGTGTAATCAATTTGATGAGTGAATCACTTTTTCTTACGAAAATAATTGTTAAATTCGCACATGATTTTATACCCGTGACTGTGGCCTGAGGCCTTAAAAGAAATAAAAATTGGTCAGCGTTCGAGCCGAAGCTCGAATGTGCTTCTCCGCCGGTCTTACCACCGGGACACGCTCTCGTCCACTGAAACTCTGGTGTTTCTCGTGACTCTCGGTGTGCTTTTGCGTCCGAGCTTTCGCACACCACACAGCTTGTGTATAAGCTCGGAGGCTAGTGCGCGGTTTTCTCGCAGGCGTCTCCATCTCGCGGATTTTTCTTCAACCAGCGACGTCTTGCACGACGCCTTTAGCTGCTAATAATCAAGACGCTTTTTCCCTTCTCGCGAGCGGAGCTCTTTCCTTCGACAGGATAACCCGGGAACCTTATATACGGCTTCCAAGTTCTCGTTATTCAAATTCGAGAAAATCCACCCAAACGAATTCTCCTCCGAGCTTCTCGCTATATGACACGTGATTGCTCCAAAAATCATATCGGCTCGTGTCGACTGTGCGCGGATGGGTATGTGTATGTCGTCGCGACGACTCCGGGCGCGATCCTTATTGGAATATTTATGATTTTGCCATACGTGCGCGTATATAGGAGGATATACAAAAAAAAGCCCATTTACAACACGGGGAGAGAGAAATAAGGAATTTTTATCGATCTGTTTTGTCGTCGGGATGATAGAAATAAAAGGACATGGGGATATTGTTCTGGAATAAAATGAAACGTTTATATATAAATATATATATAATTTGCAAAAATGATTCATCGGTTTCAAGACGTACGCCGAGATAACACATCCTATATTGTAATTAATAAAGTCCGGAATCCATCGAACTGGTTGGCGTTGAACTTTCCACAAATAGGTGTTTGTGTGTTTAATGTCGAATATATGCTTGTAAACATTTATGTTTGCAAACATTGAAAAAGCCAAGGAGCAGAGAAAGGCTGTTCCTAAAATTCGTTGGGAAACGTGAAGAAAGGAAAGGGTGCTTTAAAAGCATCCCTGGCCCTAGGTATGGGCCAGGGATGCTTTTATTGGGAATTCTGAAAATTGTACGATCATTCGTATACTTATTACTGTATCGTCGAGAATACAACATTGGACTGTATGATCGTTACATACACTGAGAGAAAAGTCCATGGTATTCACAACAAACGCCTATGATAAGAGAGAGGATAGTAAAATTCGTTATAGTTTATTGATACCGCAATCATAATATGGTTAACACGACTATAAGCGAAAAGTATACCTAAACATGCGATTTGGGTTGCGTGTTTGACTATCTACTATCCCCGAAATGATTATTTACCACTGTAAAACGCTTGACAGTATAGATATGGTTAATCCAGTGCTGTAACAAAATTGGCGTACAAATACTAATTTCGTATACTGTACGTTTTGTTCAGTCAAACTTCTACAATTTTTTACAAGTTTGTACAATTCATATGGTTAACATTAACGTTTTTCGAGTATAATTTGTTAGAAGGCCTTTTGTAGGGTGACTATTCGAAAAAATTATAGTAAAGCTTACTTGTAGCGAAGACGTAAATCATTTGCAGCTCGAGCAACCGCAGCTTAAGGAGGTACACTAGCTTCAGCAAAATGGTGATAGATCAATAAAATTTGGTGAATATATTCTTTAGTATTATTCATGTAGATACAAATTTCTTCAGATTTTTTGGTCGTGCCGTTTTCTTACAAATAATTCACAAGCGTTTATTCTTATACCCGGAATATATACCTATATCTATAAAAACGCTATGCTTATACACGTGAACTTCAATGTTCAATTACTCGATAACGGCACAATGAAAAAATCTGAAAAAAATTGTATTCACATATATAATACTAAAGAATATATTCACCAAATTTTATTGATCTATCACCATTTTGAAATTTTACCATGGTTTAGCATGGCAACATTGTATGAAGCTGGTGTACCTCCTTAATAGTTTCAAGAACTACGCATGTCTCGCAAACTGTTACATAGTATGTTCGTTGCATTGCAAAAATGGGATATCAGTTCAACACTTCTTCTTGTAGTTCACCTTCGGTTCTTGTAGGACACACATTACTATGCATTTAGCAGGTCGTATTATGTAATATAGTATAAATCACTATTATATGGTACAAAACTATTGCGAAGCGCCAAAAATCCATTTAAACAGTGGCTTATATTATGAAAAAAGATCTGTGCAAAATTTCACCTAAATCGCAGGTAACAGCTATTCGGAAGTACAGCCGGAATTACTTTTGTCTCTTATGCCACATGTGTGCTCAAGATGCCAAAAGTACTCGATAGCGTAGTGAGAGAAGGTAGGCAGTTAGGTTCTACGTTCGATTCCGATTCGGCGAAATATTTTCTTCGAAATAAATCATTACAGGAGGTCAGGGAATGGCGAATTATAATAAAAAATCATCGAGATTGAACTCTCAGTGGCAGGTTATCTTATAATATGGTACAAATCACTATGAACATCGTCGCAAATCACATGCAACCTTTTTAATCAATGTATGTATAATTCAGTTCGGTATTAGAACCTTGGGGAAGTACATTTTTTATGGTATCAGGGAATATCCATACGATGAAAAACTATATTATATAGCATTGAAGAATAAACGTATGTTTGTAAAATTGGTCGTTGCGGTTAACATATGTGCATAATTCATGCAACTGCTAAAATATCAATGAGCAGTACTCTACTGGCTAACATTCAGCAGTACTCTACTGGCTAAAATATCAATAAGCAGTACTCTACTGGTGGCAGCAACTATGGCTATAAAATATTATTGTCCCCCCAGGGAAATATAAAACATAGTCAAAATATGGTTGAGAACACCATACACAGCTCTCAGTGTCCTCATCTATTCAAGAACAAGGCACGTAAGAAATTTCTTTTTTGAATTACTTGGCGTCAACAATTTGTCTCATGGCACCAGCTGCTAGAAAATGCACGAACACAATTCCCGTTACGTTACCTCGTAAGGTTTCAAACATGGCGCTTCTGTGTGCCGCGGAAATCGACAATTCTTCAAGAGTGCCGAACCTCCTCGTTTCGTTTCTTGCAAAATCGTTCGGTTCGCAGGAGCCACGGCGGAAAAAGGCGAAAAATAATGGCAAGAAGAGAAATCGTACTCGTGCGGAAGGGCGCACGGGGTGTATCATCATGAGAGCATGAAATAAATATATACAGTATGGGAATAATGATAAAACGAACGCGAGTAAGGGAAAGAGGAGAAAAAAAAGGATGAAGAAGGAAAAAACGCGGCATGTGGCCTCTTTGTTGCACCTGCTGTGTGGACTCTTTGATGAAAGACAACGCGTACAAGGACGAGAAGGGATGAGATATCATTTTCTGCGTTTTCACGATTGTCAGAAATCATTACACGTTCGAACGACGCTATTACCTGAAAACAGGCTGCGTGAATGAAGAAAAATTATATGAAGGGCCCCATAGCTATACAGATGTGGGTGCGCGCCTGTATGTACGGACATATACATAGCTGTGTTAATGTTCTCGGGAGAAGCACAGCGAGACGAAGATCAACGCCCCCATTTGTCGGTTCACGGGGTTGTGCACGATAAAAGAGAAACAGAAAGAAAGAGAAAGAGATAAAGGGAAAGAGCACCTTAATTTGACGCTTTCCGTTTTCCGGTGGTCGCGAGGCGGTGGTTTTTCCCCCGGTACGGTTTTGTAGGAACTTGCACCCCGCCGTCCTTCACGATTCAACGTTTTCTCGGCCCGAAACAACTTACAGACATCCGAAAACAAATGTTATATATATATATATATATATACATATATATATATTTCCTTTCCTATATATATATATATATATATATATATATATATATATATATATATATATATATATATATATATATATATATATATATATATATATATATATATATATATATATATATATATATATATATAACGTCCCTTCTTTACTTTAAAGGCAATCCGCGGAACTGTAGGAAATAACATGGCTTTGGGAAAGTGACATGAGTCCGTGAAGATGACGAGAAGTGGAAGGACCAAAGGTGTTATTAAAAATTAGGACTTTTTGGCGCGGGAGACCAAATTGTGAAATTGTGGAACAGCCTGTACATATACACACACATGCCTAGAGAGAGAGAGAGATTCAGACTTCGGTTAAGAACTCTGTAGAATAGACAATTATGGTTTCCCAGTGTGCAAGTCACCGGACCTGAGTGACTATACTGAAAGATTTGAGGGACCAGAAAACGGTTCAGTCTTTCCTATATTCATGTATCAGGCATTCCAATTCACATCGCCAGGTCCATCACTCTCACACTCTTTTGCACTTCGGCTTACCAGCTGACCACTATTGTCACAGGTCCAGACTTTGATCCCATTTTTTTGTACGTTTGCAATGCGGTTACCATTCAGGAGAGATATTTGCCCATTGCAATCTGATGAGTGATTCTTTTTAGTAGTGAGATCACATGATGCATGTGCAAAAAAAGAGAAAGAAAAAATTGAACTTGTGGAGAGTTGGTGCAAAAGTATTAGGACGTTGAATAAGTTCTCGCTGTTTTCCAACAGATGGCGTTATTAGAACTGCGTGCGTGTAGTTCAAGATGGTAACGCATCTATAAATAAGTACTATAAGCAAGCTGGAAATTCAACGTATGTCATTTCGCCGAAGTGTGAATAACTTTTTTTCTTCATAGTGTTCAACATGTCAAATTTCGTGCCAAAAAGAGTATTCGCGGGGACTTATTGCACTACTTTATTTTGAAAAATCTGCTGTTAAAGGACACATAATTCTTGTGGAGACTTGTGGCAGCCATGCTCTGCGGAAAGAATATGCAGGGATTGGTTTAGACGCTTCAGATACAATTATTGTGATGTGTTGAATTGGAGGCATTACTTTATGAAGCCTCATGTCAGCAGCTAGGTGAACTTGCAGAATCATGAGGAGTTGATTAAACAACGGTTTCAAAACGTTTAAAAGCATTAGGAATGATTTTTTTAAATAAAGCATTACCCCTTCGACTGCACACCTCCGCCACGAACCTTTGACTGCATAAGGGGTCGATCCGACCCCAGACGTTTTTCAGACCGTTGTACTTCGGTAAACATGCATTTTTTTTGTAGAGACGATTTTTTGTAGTCAATGGTCCGTATTTTATGGGCCAACATTTATTTTTCAATAAAAACAAATTTATTTATTTATTTTATATTTATATTTATTTTCATAGTATATATTTCATTTATTAAGCACCCGAACATTTGTTCATAATGGAAGATGCGTTGAAACATACGTACTTGCACGAACAAGATCATCATTATTGTTTTCAAAATATAACAAAAAGTCTTCTGAGGTTTTCAAAGAGGAAGGTTAATAGATTCGAAAAAAGACAGTGTCGACCGTCTTTCCGAGAAGTACACTTATTCAGCGGTTAGAATTTGAGCATTTTTGGGATAGTGAAAAATTTAAAAAAGCGACCCCTTCGGCAAATTGATTATTGAAAACGTATATTTTCCGCATTTTTTTTTACTTCAATGACATTATTATTCACATTTTCCGCAATCGACGCATAAGTACATTCGGTGCTCGTTGCCCATGGCCCTCCTGCATAACGGATACTTGCTTTTAGTTTTACGATCGGCGTTCTAAATACATAATTTACTACAGTAGCGTAAAATAAAAAATATCCATGAGCATTTTCCATCGTGACTCACTTACATGTAGTAATAAAACACCAAATTTCATTTAAAAAAATGTTTTCACTTTCACCGCACTACTGCACAAACGGGGTCGATTCGACCCCAGGTTCTTTTTCGACAGCTGTCCGCAGTACACGGGCAGGATGTAGGGTGGGGTCCGAGTGCCCACATATAGAGTAGGAGTGGGGGAACATTCCCCCACTTTGCCCCGTTTTGCAATACAGTCAGTTGAACAAAAATGAGGTCAAAATGACCCAGTGTGCAGTCTGAGGGTTAATTTTCACGAAAAAAAACAGCGAGAACTTATTCTACATCCCGATAAAACGAAAAAACTGTCATCCAAATTAAAAATGGGCGAAGACGATGACGTTTCGGCCTAGAATGCCTTATATGCATTGGGCAGGCCTGCTCGACCTTGTTCGAGCCTTCAGGACCATTTCCGTTGAGGTGGTTTTCGTAATTAAAAAATTACAAGGGCGGCCCGTAGTATCCTCGTGTTCGTTACGAGGACCCACGAGCTCCAAAAGACCC
>OY723386.1:54436477-54488977 GCA_963210295.1 Ophion ellenae | reverse complement strand
AGTATATAGAAAATAAATTTTTCTCACCTATCTAGAAAACTTTTTTTTTAATATATAGAAAATGCTTTTTTTCTTAATACACTTGGCATTTAACCACTAATACAATAAGGTTTTATTATCATATATTAAATCCCATATATTTGGTTCATACAAATAAACCGAATTTTTTCGATACACACGGCGAAGCCACGACCAAACACGATTTGAGAATAAAAACAAAAGTCATTGTTTTTTTCGCGTAGGCACTCGCGTGTGTTGAATTACGCACTTTGCGAAAATATTGAACATTGAAAACGATTTAAAAATAGTAAAAGTTGAGTGCTGTCGCAAAATGAGCGATTTGAGCCGGGTATATTGTCAAGGGAATTCACGATGCATCAGGAAACGCTTATGATAAATGCGTTTGTGTGCATATATAGATGTAGGTGAGTACGTATGTGCGCGCGCGCGTGTGTGCCTGTGTGTATACCCGCATCCATTTGGGCATACATGTGTATATGAAAATTCTAACCATGTTTGCATATGTATAAAGAACAAATATACTTGAAGCTTGCTTGGCTTCGCTCTCATTGTATATTAGCATTTAGTAATTACCTTATCGACCCGATCACCCCGTGCCGCGTCCCTATCGAGCTTGTATCTCTTCCCTTGCGTCCTTCGCGCCTTTCCTCCCTCTATAGCATATTGGCTATAGCACGCGAGGCCCGCGAGCTAGAAGCCGCAACCAGCAGCGAAAGCGTCTGCATCTATATATCTGTTCATATATGCATATATGCAGGGTGTCCTGTTATGAATGGATAATCCTGCAACTGTCGATAGGCCAGAGCATGTCCTACTATATGCTGGAATTTCGGTTCAGTAAAAGTCCCAGGGTTTTCGAGATAAAAAATCATCTGCTTTTGATTTATGGCATGCCATTTCTACAAATGATAACTTGTTTGACCCCATTTAAAAAAATACTCTCGGTTATTTGTTTTATCTAGAAAATTCTTAGCTTTAACCTCAAATATTAAGGAAATTTTATGAAAATAGATCTTATGCAGAATTTTCATACAAACCACTTCGAACATCTGACTTTGATAGCCTGCGGTGTAAAAAAATGTACTTCGCATATCGAGCCGATTGTTTTAAAAAGATGCTTAGTTATTGTCGATTCATATCATTTGTAGAAATGGTATTCGAAAAACCAAAAGCAAATGATTTTTTTCAAAAAATAACATAAAGCCCAAAATCTCGAAAACCGTGGGACTTTAAACGGAAATTCCAGCATATACTAGGACATGATCTGACCTACCGAGAGTTGCAGGATTATACATTCATATCAGGACATCCTGTATATATATATATATCAAAGTTTCTGCCGCTAAAAAGTTTGGATACACCAGTCGATATTTCTCGCCGCACTAAAAGTTACATAGCTTCGTCAAAAAAAAAGACGAATTTTACCCAAATTTTTATGAATTTCAACCAAATTTAGCGAACGGCATTTTGAAGGGAACTAATTCAGCTTTGTTTTGCTTTTTTGGTATATTTTTTATGATTCTTTTTCGACCCGGTACGCACATGACATGACTGTTTTTCGGTTTTTTTTTTCGATCATCGAGAATTAGGTATCGAGGCATCATTAGGCATCGAGCATTAGACTTATAGAAAACAAATTTGTCATGTTTGTCCATGATAAACTTGAACGGGGTTGCAGGAGCTCCATTTTCGTTTCTTTTTTAAGTTTCGTACGATATTTTTTCGCAAAGTTATTTCATTTCTGCCTAAAAAAGACAAATTTGGGCAAATTCAACGTAACTCAAGAACTATATGATTTGAGAGGAAACGTTAAAGATGTACAAAATTTCGTAAGTTTATACAGTTTATTTTGAAAAAATTCCAGGCGATCCAGTATAAGCTTACACAACTTTTTACATCTTTGACATTTCCTCTTAAACCCTATAATTCTTAAGTTACGTTATATTTTTCCAAATTTGTCTTTTTTAGTCAGAAATGAAATAACTTCGAACAAAAATCGTACGAAATTGAAAAAAAAACACGAAAATGGAGCTCCTGCTATCCCGTCCAAGTTTATCATGGATAAACATGACAATTTTTCTTTCATAAGTTCTCGATGGTAAAAAAAAACCTTAAAACAGTCACGTACAAAAGTACGGACCGGGTCAAAAAAAAAATTATAAAAAATATTTCAAAAAAGCAAAACAAAGGTGAACTTGTTTCCTCCAAAACGCCGTGCGGTAAATTTGGTTATTTTTTTTTTTTTGGCGCAGCTATATAACTTTTAGTGAGGCACGAAATATCGACTGGTGTATCCAAACTTTTGAGCGGCAGTGTAGGTATGGATATCGAAGACTCGACTATGTCCGCACGCAAACAATATTTCCTCGCCACTTGCAGGAACGGGGTGCGAAACTGTTTGCTTCCTCATAAAAGGAGCTCTGTTTCCGCTAAATTTCTTTTTGCTTCATTTTTAAAGTGAATAACACGTAGGAATCAATTTTTTAATGAAATTTTATTTTAATATAAGAATTTCAATTCATAATACGTAGAAAAAATGTCTATACGTGTGTGTTCGCGAGTTTTTTGTACACGCAGAAACGTCTACAGTTTTTGAGATACCAGCCTATTTTTTTTCAACACCAGTAGTGTATCACATGAAATGGATACTGAATGAATGTTGTACATTGCTTTAGATTTTGAGAGAGTTATGATTTTGGAAGAAATATCTTTTTGTGCGTCAATTATCGACGTAATTTTTTAGATATATCTGGTTACATTTTTATGCGGAAATAGTGTATCATACGCGGTATTACTCAGAGAAAATTTTGCAGAAATACGGGCAAAGCTTGTTTCAAAGTGGGCTTAGGGAGACTTTGTCCTTGGAGTGCCATATTTCAGGTGTTTACATTTTATTTTTTTTTAAGGAAACGAGTAAAGCTTTTTGAGTGCGGTTTTTTCTTGCTTTTATTCATGATATACAGAACGTTAAAAAATTTTGTTTTGAAAAAAAAAAAAAAAAATGGCGGCCGTTGCAGCTCCGCGAAAACAGGTCCTCAAATCGCGGGAGGTAAACCGCTGACATCACTGCCCCCTCTTTGTTAATCTGAAACACAAATTCAAAGCATATTATCAATCTGTGACCCTTTGGTCATGGAATGACGGATGGGTTTTTCGTTTAGTAGAAATTTCGGAAAATGGCGGCAATTAAAAAAAAATCGAATTTTCGCGTTTTTTTCGCATAAAAAGATAAATAATAAATGCAAAAATGTATCTATCGAAATAACGATCCGTCATTCCGTGAAGACATATTTTCTGAGTATGCTCTCCAAATTTCAGGTCGATATGTTAATTAGAGCGGTCAGGAGAATGTCAGCCATTTTTAAAAACGTGTTTTCGAGAAAAACGCGTTTAAAGTTTGGTAATGTGTTTACACAAATGTGTTTATAATTACCGCCAATCGGCAATGCCTGGTCCATAGAGGCATCCCTCCTCTTCTTCTAGCTGCTCATGTTGAGCCGCTAACATCTCCCGCTGCATTTCAAGGACAAAGTCTCCCTTAAATTTTCAACACAATATCGTCAGGTATAAATTTCCTGACATTTCAAATATCCAGATAATGTTTGCACATAAGTAGAGTACTATAGTAAAAAAAAGTCATGATCAAATTCCGCGATAATCGTCGCGAGGATTTAAATTTGAAGGGCATTCAATGGAGGAATAATTTTAAAAAAAACATTCCACCATATAACTTTCTCAAACCGTGAAAAACTGGAATAAATGTGTGCAATCTATTTGGCTATTATCGAAAAAATGTAGTGCTTTAATTAAGCCAAAAACTTGACAACAATATTCTTCAATTTTATAATACAAAATAAAAAATGTCAACCTACAAACTAGCTATTAATTTATTTCACTCCCAAAACTGATGTTACGAACAACTTTTTTACACAAAACTTCCTCCACGAGGAAGCCAAAATTGAGAGACACCCACTCGTGGCACCAACGCTTAAAATTCAAACTTATTCATACGAGCAGCTTTGTTAAAAAAAAAAACAAACTTCCTCATAGGCTCGGCTTTGAGAACAAAATAACCGAATGAGGAAGCAGTGTGAAAGTTTCCAACTTTTTTTCTTCTCTCGCAAGTTTCACGATGTACATATTTCTCGATAGTTTTTTGTCCCCTCTTGTGTCTCATGTCGCGACTACTTACGCAGCTTTTCCTCGGTATTGTTAGGGCCGCTTGCAAAGAAAAGAAGTTTGGAAGGACGGAAAATTTTCTCGAAAATACAACAGAAGAATGAGTCGCGTTCTGTTCTCACCTCCCCCACGCTGAAAAATGTTTCGAGCTGCATACGTACGTATACATATATCCATATACAGATGGTTTTAGGCGGCTAAAATATAAAGCAGGTATATGTACAGTAATAGTAGGAGAGGTCCCCGGGCAATATACTTTTATAGCCAGTACGACGGGTACCTGTTATAGCTGCCTGTTATGGGGTATATACTGTATATTGTAGTGTAGTACACACGTTGAGTACAGAGTGCGGTGTGTAGTACCAGTCCTAGAGAACGGCTGGTGTCCTTTTTAAAAGGTCTCTTTGCCAGCCCCAGTATAGTAGTCTTCGCATAAGAATCGCAACGATGGTGAGGCAGAGAGGGCGTCCTCATCCTTCACCGAAAAGGACAAACGAGGTACCGTTGCTATTTCATTGTTTACGACATATATATATATATATATATATATATATATATATATATATATATATATATATATATATATACAGACTATTTTTCGTTGGGGGGTTCGTACATCATGGCCTCACGGTGCACGAACAGCTCGTTGGGATGCACAAACAGGATGACACGCACTCTCACACCTAGCCATCCATCGATGGCTCCGTCTTGGATAAATATTGGAAACATTCGTTATTGATGTTAAGGGTTTAGGTCACAGTAACGGGTACAAAATCATGTGCGAATTTAACATTTTTTTTTCGTATGAAAAAGTGATCCACTCATAAAATTAATTACACATCTATTTAGTATGAATATCAAGCTGTTAGAAAAAATATATATTTTTTTTCGATGTACGAAATGGCCGACTACTAATATTTTCTTTAGTTATCTTTTTTTAGGCGCTCCGCGGCGTGGCATTTAGCATCCACAATTTTTAGCTGGAACATAAAACAAAAATTCTCGTCAATCTACATTAGAATACTTAGAGAAGTACATACGGAATTGAAAAAATATTGTTTTATTCAAAAGTTGTCGGTATTTGAATTGAGTTGTAGGTATTTGAATAAATTTTCAGTAAAAAAATTCGTAAAAAACTGCTTATAAAATGAAAAGTTCTCGATTAATCAGAAATTCCGTGCGTACTTCTCTGCGAAATGCAATTAGGAACATAACTTTTAAATTTAAAGTAAATCGAGTGAAAATTGTTGAAGTTATTTGTCACGCCAATTGGAAAAAAGCTGTCTCGAGAAAAACGCGTTTAAAGTTTTAGGTACTCTAGGGCCGTGCCAGAGGTGGGATAACGTTATACGCTGAAAGTCGGTGAAAAAAAATTGTCTTGCTATAAATCGAATAGTAACTTATTCTTATGATGATAAAGCACTTTTTCGGCGAAAATAATCGATTTTTTGAAAATTTTACTGTGGCCTTACCCCTTAAGGGAACGTTCCAGTATGAATGGCTTGAAAGCTGCTGATTTCCATGATTTTTTACCATTGAAACCGTTTAGCATTTAAAGCGTCTTCTCACTTTAGACACTAAAAACAATACTATTTTCATGAACTTTTTTAATAGTTTTGTATCATAGATGTTGATATAGAAATTGTTGCACTTGATAAATACACTTTCGAAATACATCTTTAAAATAATTATTTATTTAAGTCACACATTGTAGGTCTGCGCTGTTGATGAAATCTCGAAGATGGATCGTCCGAAACGAAAAAAAATCAAACGGTTTTAGATTCAGTACGTTAATGGCTGTAGCTCATATCATACGATTTTTGATATATGCAAAAATAACAATATGAGGGACATTTTTCGAAAAATATGTGCTTTTCACTGTTTTTAAAAAACTAGTAAATATCAAAATTCAAAAAAATTCTTGATGTGCGCTATAGCTAAAGTTGTAAAGAATATGTGGTTAAAATTTCATAAGGATCGTACAGTAGTTTCAAAGCTTTTATCAACAAGCCGTCGAAAAACTTAGTTTCGAGAAAAACGCGATAATTTTTTTTTTTTATGAAAAATCGTATGAAAGTAATAAATTAAAGGTCACACAAAAACACTTTGTTTTTGATAAAAATTAACGAAATGGTGGCCATCTCAAAATTAAGTGTCAAATTAGGTCTGTTTCGACAGTTTTTCGTTTACAAAAAAAACGAAATTTTCAAATAAAAAAAACGCTTCCGTCCGTCGTTAAGGAATGGCGCGAAGAATTTGGCCAAATTTGAGACATTTAGCTTGAAAACTCTTCGTTCAAAATCTTTCACCTTATTGAAAAACGAGATTTCCGTACGTGGCTGATCGAAACCCTTTTTCTAAGAAAGTCTATAACGACCAGAATAATTCGAATTTCGCCACCAAAATTTAACAGCATGTTTATGAAAGTCCATATCTAAGGACAATGCAAAAAAAACGATGTTCAAAAACTGTTCACTTTGTAATGGTCCCTCAACAATGCACATTGGAACATGTATCCTCATTTACTCGATACTTTGGGAGATCTCGATCGAAAACGTATACTTCGGGAATCCGTGGACACATACGTCCCTATGTACCCCATGTGGATCGCTAGTCCCAGATAAGGGACCAGTGACGTCACCGCAGGCGAGTTCTCCTTTCTGTCCGATACGGGCGCGTCATGGTCTATAGCAGCGGGAATCACGAGAGCACGCGTGGCTGCTGATGGTTGTGTAAGGTCAGGGCCACGCTCGTTCTCCCTTTCTAACTCTCTCTCTCTCTCTCTCTCTCTCTCTAACTCTTGCGAGTGGGAACACTCTTCTTTCCTCAAGAGCTCCTCTTCCCTCTTTCCACCTATGTACACATGCATTCGTGTATATTCGTGAGTGTGTGTGTGTTTGTGCGTGCGCGCGCGTGTGTGTCAGTTATACGTGGGTGGTGAGCGTTGCAGTGTGTCTGTATCGCTTGACCAAGCGTCAGAGCCATGCCGAGAACTCCACCTTGTGGTATCTTCCCATTGACTATGTCCGACGAACGAGTGGTACGCGACGGCATCCTAAAGTCTTTGGACTTGTACGATATCGTTTTCTCGTCGTACATGGTCGGTATAGTTCGTGTTGGCACATGCAGCCATGCGAAATGCCCGGATACTATACACCGTGCACTGTGTATGTCCCACGCACCTACACGTAGGTATGAATTGTGCGCGTGGTGCGTGCGGGCGGGTCCGTGTGAGCCTGCGTATGTATGTGTGTGTGTGTGTGTGTGTGTGTGTGTGTGTGTGTGTGTGTGTGTGTGTGTGTGTGTGTGTGGGTGTGTGTGCGTGCGTGTTTGTAAATATGTGTGTGTGTGTGTGCGTGTTTGTGGGTGGGTGGGTGTGTGTGCGTGTTTGTGCGTGTGCGTGCCTGCGTTTGTTTGTTTGTAGGCGCGTGTGTGTGTCTTTGTAGGCGCGCGCGCGCACGTGTGTGTATGTGTGTGTGTGTGTGTGTGTGTGTGTGTGTGTGTGTGTGTGTGTGTGTGTGAGCGTGTAGGTGTGTGTGTGCGGGTAGGTGTGTGTGTGTGTGTGTGTGTGTGTATGTGTGTGTGTGCGTGCGTGCGTGTGTGTGCCTGCGTTTGTTTGTTTGTAGGTGTGTCTGTGTGTGTGTGTGTGTGTTTGTGTGTGTGTGTGTGTGTGTTTGTGTGTGTGTGTGTGTACGCGCGTGCGCGTGTAGGTGTGTGTGCCTGCGTTTGTTTATTTGTAGGTGTGTGTGTGTGTGGGTGGGTGTGCGTGCGTGTGTGTGCCTGCGTTTATTTGTTGTAAGTGTGTGTGTGTGTGTGTGTGTGTGTGTGTGTGTGTGTGTGTGTGTGTGTGTGTGTGTGTGTGTGTGTGTGTGTGTCTGTGTGTGTTTGTAGGTGTGTGTGTGGGTGTGGGTGTGTGTGCTCACAGGAAAAAGTTGGAGAGTAAAATGTCCTAACCACGACGATGGTGGCTCGCGCTCGACTCGCATTTCGAGGTGAATGGAACGGGAGATGAAGAAAGAGAGAAGAGATAAAACGTAGAATTCGCAACAGTGGGGACGATCAATGCCCTCTCTCGCAATTCGTTGATGCTGGGCAGTGTCCACTACATGGTCCAGCGCCCTCTCGCCCATTCTTCCACTCGCAAGTTCTTTTCTTTTCCCTATCACACTACCGTCTCCATGTCCAGGCAACGTATCCTTCCTGGAGCCTGGCCCTGTAACACACTTCCATGAACCTACGTAAACACCCGGTAGATGGACCCCCCAGATAAACTGGTAGTCACCGCGATCCAATAGGGCAGATGGTCCTGAATGCGCGGCTGAATGAGACGATAAATGTCGCAAAAGGCGTTCATCATTCTCGAATCAGGTTGAAAAGTCATTTCACCGAATGAAACATTTTCCAATCGCGATTTCGTGCCGTAATAAATGGGCCGCTAGACGGTAAGTACGTCGATCAGAGATCGCAGTGACTTGTTAGCATTATTTTTACCATTCGGTTTTATTTATTTTCAATAACATCTCGCTAATCTTGTAAAATAGTATCGTAAAATGGGATTGCTTTGAACAGGTTTTGGAAGTTTATTGTGCGTTACTTTTTTTTAACATCCTAAATTTCAACTTTTTTGCTTCAATAGAACAATGTGTCCTTTGAGTATCAAATGTATAAGGAAGTCAAGCCCCACCAACCTCCACAATTTTATATATATTTTTTTGAGTGTAAAAGTAATCTCGGATGTTCAAAATTTAATATTTATAAAAATGTATTTTTTTTAAGCGAAAAATGTAATATTTTATGCATTATACATGGAATTAAATGAAAAAACGACGATTTTACAATGAAATTGTCATCTTTATTAAGGAAAAAAATTTTACATTAAAATACCAAGTACCTAGGGTACTATTATAGGCACTTAATCAGTCATATGATTATCATTGAGATGAAAATCAACTTAAGCAACATCACAATCAACTTTAGCAACGTTATAATAAACTTCAACAACAAATTTAAACACATATAAATGTGCACACATTTGAATGGTATTTTGGCACTCTGCTAAAGTAGCCTCAAAAACTGTCAAAGTTACCCTGAATGTCAATTTAAGCCCGTTTTACGGTATAATTTTTAAAAAGCTACTTTGACAGGCTAGATCCGTCATTAGAGAGATGCCAACGAAGTATTGGTTGAAAAACGCTTCATTTTAATATTCCACTGGCTACTATGATTGCACGATTTTTTCTCTGCATAGTAGATGTATGTACATCAACCCTCACCGGCTGAAATTAAGGTGGCAGGCTTTGAATACGATGCTGAGGGAATATCTATCATTTTTGAGAATTTCGTCTCCCTGTCTGTTGGAGCAAAGTTTGCGCGAAGATGGCTGGAGCACGTCTAAACTTACGAAATGTGAAAAAATCCGTTTGAACAATTTCCCTGCACATTGTTTCATCCGGATCCGTGGCATGGGAACTGAGAAAAGGCGATTTTTTTCGAAAAAACACGCGCGGGATATCTAGCATTTATGAATAAGCGTTTCAATAAATACTCAACGTAAAACAGCTTTATTCGCTTGATTCATTACCTGGCTCAATGATTCATATTTTTTTCTGGCGATGCCATTATACTTAAGTACCAAAGAATATCAAAAATATTAATTTTTAAACATTTTTAGACAAAGTGTGAACAGTATTTTTTTCAAATATTCTAAACGAAGTGATTGATCATTTTTTTCCTACAGCCACATCTCCGTGGAAAAATAATCGCAGACTTTTTTATCGTTTTAAAACGCAAATGTTCGTCTTAAAAAACTACGGTTGAAAGAAACTTTCGCATTTCTTTTTTTTTAAGTTATTGTTCGTTGAACAAAAAAAAAGAAATCGATCAAACTTGCGCAGCTTAGACGTTGTGTACGAGAAACGATTTTTTTGGGCTTTGGCGTTTCTTAAGGGTATAACTACCGCACAAAATTCATTTCCTGCGAGCTCTTTACGATTTTTTTTCACCGAGTGTCGACGCGAAAAAATGGCACATTTCGCCTTTATAAGGTTGGGTAAAAGAGGATAGCATTAAAACGCTGAATGTTTTCCCTACAAAACGCCTTAAAACAACTTCAACATTTTGTTGTTATCGCGAAACGCGTTTTTTTTAAATGCGTAAAATCCGCAATTCTGTCCATTTTTTTAAATTAAAAATGGCGTTGCTCCCGAATAAAAACCATGAATCCTCAAAGTCTGTCTGCTGTTTTTTACTTGAAGATATGCTGAAACAATATGCAAAAAGTCAGACATTCAGCTTCTGATTTTCCTCGTGCCTCGAGGTCGTAAACGTTCCGAATTTTTTCAATCTCTCTGCTTTCGTACGGAACGCCAACTTGAGATACAGATACAGATCTTTTATTATTTTCTGTGGGCCGTAACCTATTCGCGCATGATTAATCTAGTCATCATCGGTGTGCGCGACAAAAGCGGGGTATAGCCATCGCGCAGAAACAAAAAAAGATAGCAGTTGATTAGTATAAATAGCGCAGTAGTTGCAGGTGGCGGGAAAAAAAGGAATAGCAACTTGACCTGAAAAACATGAAAATTCGAAAAGTGCCCTCGTCAAGGCGGGTAACCAGTTTAGGAGTACATTTTTTTCGTGTTTTTCATGATTTATTTTACAAAGTACGAATGAATACAATTTATTCAAACTTTAAGAATATTTTATCCATATTTTCAATAAAATATTTTAATTTTATCGAAACATTTCCTCCGAAAATATGAAACATATTACCTTCTGCCCATCGAAGGTCGTCATCAGACTTTGCTGTTTGTGTACACTTTGGCGACCACAGTTTTAATCGGCAATCAATACGGTTCAAAGATGACTTTAAAAACATGTTTTCCTTCCATATGAACCTAACTCTGACCAAAAAAAAATGAAAAAAGCATTTTTTAGAGGTGTTTGAACGAAAGGGTGTAATTTTGACCGTTATTTTATAATCTTTTTTGCCAAAAACCAAAAAGGCCAAAAGTTTGGGGCACCCTGCCATTTTTTTCGGGACAAAAAATAAATATCTTGGCCAAAAAAATCGGAAACCAATTTATCAAACGGGGTTTTGAAGAGAATAAAGTCAGCTTCAATTTTCTTTTATCGATTTTTTTGGTGCCCGGTACGTCATTTTGAAAATAGCGGTTTTTCACGATTTTCGCACCTTGCAACGTCGTTCGCTGGACTTCGGAAAAATAGAAATCTCGCTATTTAGTGAAATGATCTTCGAAAAGGGAAAGGTTAGCTTTAATTTCGTTTAAAAAAGAATCTTGCATTTTTTTCGCAGAGGAATTTAGTTTTTCTTGAAAAAACGGCAGGTTTCCGTAAAGCCGGCATCGCGCAACGTATCGTGAAAACTATGAGGTTGAGAATATTTGTCCTAAGAACTGAAAAGTTTTGTTTTGTTATTTTGGAGTTGTTAAATTTTTTCAGATTTTTTTGGCGACATTTTTTTCATCGCTAGTTTTGTTTGACTGTCGACGACTAATCTAATCAATTTATTGCCATTACATTGAAACGAAGATGATGAAGCCGTACGAATTCAATTACGCCTTGACCAAAAGCATTAAGCACCCTGTATTTTCCTTCTTTTTCTAGTTTAGGGTATAACATTGAACTCTTTTGGTTTTTTGAATGTATTTATTAGTAAATTTAAACAATATTATTAATAGTTAGTTGATCCACCCACAGCCTTTATCATCTTCGTTTCAATCTAATGGCAATAAATTGATGAGATTAATCGTCGACGATCAACCAAAACGAGCGATGAAAAAAAATGTTGCCAGAAAAATCTGAAAAGAATTTAACAACTCCAAAATAACAAAACAAAACTTTTTAGTTCTTAGGACAAATATTCTCAACCTCATAGTTTTCACGATACGCTGCACGTGCCGGCTTTACGGAAACCTGCCGTTTTTTCAAGAAAAACTAATTTTCTCTGCGAAAAAAAAGCCGAATTAAAAAAAAAATTCTTTCGGAAAGAATTTTTGTCCAGGAAGAAAAATTGCAGAGTGCTCCAAACTTTTGTCCAAGGGTGTATACTTTAAACAATGATATTACCCCAAATTGAGGTTCATATAGAGCTCAATCACAAAGAAACTATCACTTTCCAAAATTTCAGGCTAAAAACTTTTTGAGCTACAGTGTACACAAATTCAAAAAAGTCTTTTCGAGAAAAGCGCGTTTGAAACTAAATTACCGAAAACAACAAATGCAATGCAGTAATGAATTATTTATACCGCTTTGGGACCATATTCTTCAATAGTTTTACTAACAATCTGGAATTTAAAAAAATCGATATTTCGCGTCACCTAAACTGGTTTCCCGCCTTAATTAGCCCGACGTTTATACCCGTGGACTAAGCAGGCCTGACGAAGACACAGGTCTGTTAACCTACGGCTGGGCGCGCGCGCTCTTCAAACAAAAGGTTTCCGCGCGAAGGAGAATAGTACAAAAGCCTGTAAGGGTTGCGCGCACCTGAAGGCCGGGGCACCGAGCAAAACCGACTACGGGAACAGGCAAAAGAGAGGATTCAAGCAGTATCGCAAAAGCAATCGTGGGTGTTGTGCACGAATAGATGGGCGCAAGCGGACGGAAGAAAGGAGTACCTGCTTCAGAGACGGAATTAGGATTACACGCCTTCGAATAATAATGCTATAAAGTTGGCCCGCAGTGTGTGACACGGGGGCCACACCATCGCATCGCTTCGCGATGGACAATGGTCAGCCGGTGGCGGGTGGTGTATTGTCCTGCCAGTTTTGCCCGACAGCGGTACACTGTCCTGTTCCTCACCCCTCCTCTACACCCCGGCGTGCATATATCCTGCAACCATAGGAAAAGTGTACAGTGTTGTACTTGTCTCGGTCTCCTTCGTATATACAGATATATATATATATATATATATATATATATATATATATATATATATATATATATATATATACGCAGGCTCTGAAAAGTGCACGCAGGTGCAGCAACGTCAATGAGCCGTGGGGGGTTCGCTTCGGGAATTACGGACATTCTGTTTAGCGGAAAATTCTCTACCCCAAAACTTCACCGTTCGGATCAGTACAGCAACGGGAAACATGGCGAAGTGGCCTTTGGAGGTTCAAAAATTATGCAGTGGTACAAGAATCATGCACCCTTGCAGTATTTAACGCAAATTGGCATTACAAACTTAGGGGAGTGCCCAAAGTGGGCACTCCAAGTAAAATTAACGCGGTCCTCTAGTTTCTCGGCTGTTTTTTTACGGCTTTTTCAATAATTTTTTACGGGCAAAGCATCGAAATAATCAATCTCATTGTTTTTGCATAATCTTTATTAACATTTAAATAAGCTTTACAAATTTTTTAAAGTCAAAATATACGATAGAATAAGCGTTATAGTGGCCGACTGGAAGACATCAAGTAAAAGAGGTGCTTGACGGTGACCAAGATTGCGGCTGTTCTGCTTATCAGAAATCAAAAAACCAAACGGCATTTTAATCTTCATATTTAAGACTAGCGATTGAACTAGAGTGAATTATAAATTACAAAAATTGACTTTTTTATACACTTTTGAAAATTACATTATATTTTTTACTCATTTTTTCTTAAGTTTTTCGCTCGTACAAAAAAAAACTATCGAAGCAATCATGATAATCCTAGTTCAATCGCTGGCTTATGACATATCAAAGATGCTGTATAAATTTGAACAAGATCGGTGCAGTAGTTTCTGAAGTATCGTGGTCACCGTTTCGAAAAATGGTGTTTCGAGAAAAACGCGTTTGAAAGTTCGCGCTCCCGGCGCGCGCTCCGTATACCTGGTCCGTTCCAGGGCCGTAACTTGTGAACGACTTCGAATATCGAAAAATCCTTTGGCACACATTTTCTACACATGTTGTAGATGTGATTTATGAAAGAAAAAAGAATCGATTTTTTCGACCCGAGAAACAAGAGGACCGCCTTAAAACAAAAGTATTTGTAAAATGTCACATCCAAACAATTTTTGTTTGCTATCGGATGCTAAATTTATCGTAGTTTAATAGTACATTCACGCATTCCCAGTAAATTGTAAAAATACAAATACTGAAACAATTTTAAAAACTTTAAGAAATGCTTGCTTTGCACAGAGGGGTAGCCTAAAGCGAGCACTCGGTATTTCTTTCTTGAGATTGGGCATAAGTAAGAAGAAAATAGGGAATTATAGGGGGAAAAAACTATGTACCCACATATTTTATTGCAGACAAATCATTATTGTTATCATAAAAGAACAAAAACTTAACTTGTCTTTAAATTAGACTTGATGCGCAAAACTCAAAGGTCTGTAAACGCTATGTGGTTAAGAGATGTTGATACTTCACGATACAGCAAAAATCAGCTGTTGCCGTCAACCATTTACAGCACCTAGAGCCATCTTTTGAAAACGGACCGAACCAAGTTGTACACCTAAAATAAACTGTCGAAAAAGGCAAAAAAAATCTACTTTTTTAAAGTGTCACACTGGTATAGCCCCTTAAAACGTTAGTCGTATGAAGGATGCCCGCTTTGGGCAGGGTGCTCGCTTTGGGCCGCTTTCCTCTACATCCCTTGACGACGCTTTTAGTCTTGTCGGTAGGAAATTTGTTGAATTTGGTGGTGGCGGAATGAAAGAATCTTGGTATTTGGTGATCTCTTGTGTCGCCCAACGAACCGATGCCGTTCCCATAGTTTCGGCAGCTTATTAGATACTTTTTCGTAGTCCAAAGATTCTCTCTCTCTCTCTCTGTCTCGTTTTGTCCGTCTGTTTTACTCGTGTAGCCCTGGCGCGCGCGGTTAGTCATTAGGGTGACCGGACCTGCGTAAATACACAACCCAAAAACACACTACACACGTAGACTTCTTTCTCCTTTGCTCTTTTAACGATTTCACGTGGAGCGTAGCATATTCGTAGGCGAGGGATAGCGATGCGAAAGAGGGCGAGAGAGAGAGAGAGAGAGAAAAAAGAGAAAGGAAGAGCGAGAGACACGCACATCCGTGCCGCGGAACACTCTAATTACCCATGTACGTATTGCAAACTGGCTTGGTATTGGCACTGTACTGGTGCCAGAGCTGCCAATACTGGCAGGCATCTGGTACTTGGACGAGAGCCAAGCCTTGCCCAAGTCGGAATGAGTATTGAGACAACGTTGGTTTGTTAACACCGGTCCAAGTTATGGCGGCGTGAGTCGGCCCGACACTGTTTACGGGTATTGGCTCAGAATAAGTGCCCAGTTTTGGGCCAGATATCATTGCCAGTCTTGAGACAAACCCTAAATCAGTACTTTGCCGGTACATGCCCGTGTATAGACTGAGGACTTGGCTTAGTCTTGGCTCAGTACTGATGCCAGGGCTGCTAATACGGGCAGGCTCCCAAGGGCCAAGCCTTGCCCAAGTCGGAATCACTATTGAGACAAAATTGGTTTGTTAACACCGGTCCAAGTTATGGCGGCGTGAATCGGCCCGACACTGTTTACGGGTATTGGCTCAGAATAAGTGCCCAGTTTTGGGCCAGATATTGTAGCCAGTCTTGAGACAAACAGTAAATCAGTACTTTGCTGGTATATGCCCATGTATAGACTGGAAACTTGGCTCAGTACTGACGCCAGTACTGGCCGGATACTGAATGCTAATATTGGGTCAGATCGTGTAAACAATACTGGCCCAATTCCGAAATGATACCGGTCCTCCGCTTGGCAAGCGTTGGCATAGTATTGGTGACTAGTACCGGCTGCCAATATTGGGCCAGAGTTGCGGCGTGTTCCCGGTCACCGGCATCAGATAAACATCGGCTGGTTGTCGAAAATATTTCCACCGCAGTAGTTTTTTTTTTCCCGATCGTATCTAAAAAATATCTGAAATAAAAAAAATTATTTCATTGCACCCAGTTCTAAAAATTATATTAGTAAAAATTTGAAAAATATTTACCATTCATACGTTTGTACGTTATTGTCGCACTGAAGGATTTTTTCGTTATACCGTTCGCGCCTGGTTTCCCCGTGGCCGAGTATTTTTCCTGCACCGCCTTTGATATCAGGCCAGCGATCACATTGCGGATAACACCTTTTCCGTCGGTCGGTGAACCCACCAAGGATCTCATCACCTCCATCTAAACAGAATTGAAAAATATAGCCACTTCCAGAGTATTTAGTATGAATTAAGATACTCTTCTGTAATTTTACATCAGCATACATAATTTCGGTCAAAGTAAATAACATTGTATTTACCAAAGCGTTTTCTTTCCCCTTGTCCTCCGAGACTCCCTGATCAAATTGAACAAATTCTTTAAAATAAATGATAGAATAAGTAAAGAAAATATAAGAGACAGAGAGAGAGAGAGAGAGAGAGAGAGAGAGAGAGAGAGAGAGAGAGAGAGAGAGAGACAGAAAGATAGCGCAGTCCCACAGCAAGTAAGGAACGGAGAGAAAATAAATGAATTGTTTATTATGCCTTAACATGCAGTAGACAAAAAATACAAAATAAAATGAAAAAACAAGTAAAAGAAAAATTCTTTGTATATCTTACCTGGTTCACCTTATAGAACGTTCGAATTTTTATAGCACACTTAGAGCACTCGAATTCGTGTTAAGACGAGAAAAATTAATTTATAATAATAGAAAAAGTGTACTGTATAAAAACGAATGGGAATAGATGAAAAGCACTTGGGGATTGAAACAAGTTCACACGTAGACGGCACGAGAAAGACTGATGCCCAACGCTGCCAAAGAAATCCTAATTCTTTGTTGACGCTGAGCGTGGATCAGCGTGTGGGTATATAGGTGCATATACTCACACGAAGTGTATACTTGCCGCGGAGGGACAGTATGCGGGAAGAAAACAATCTTCAACCGTGTGCGCCCGACGTAGCGAATGACCACTGACACACACGCATTGTGTCGAGGCATAACAATGTCTGCCTCGACGCAAGAAGGCGCGAGAGCCGCCAGAGTCGCGGCGTACGTTCAGAACGAACACGCGAAATAGTGAAATAAAATTACATCGTCTACTTAGCCAATTTATGGATATCCGTAAGGAGACAGAAGAGTCCAGAGGAGTCTGTAATGGTTCGGGATTCTCTCCAAATGTTATAGCAACTTTACTTTTACAATACTTTGTGTAAAAAAATCACCACAGTATCTTGATATATGCAAAAATTAGAGCAGTTTGACATATTTCGAAAGTGTCCAAAATTCATTCCCTAAATTCCCTAAATTCAATACCAGCCGTCATTTCATGATACTCTATTTGTAAAAAAAAAAATTTACAAAATTCTGAAATTTTTTGCAAATTAACGTGGTCACAGACATTTCTTTTAAATTAAAAAATGCTGTTAAATTTGTAATTTTTTAGTTCTCTCGACAAAATTTGCAGGGAATAAAGAGATTGTACAGATTAACATCTGAGCGACACAGGAGCCCTTCAACCCAAACCGTTCTCGAGTTACAGACGTTTTAATTTTACAGTGCCAGAACGTACATGCGTGCGCATACGCACACAGGCGCACATGCATGCAGACATTGTTTGTGAATTTGATTTTTCGAGGTTTTGGGACATTTTGAGCACGTTGATATTGAAAACTGAAAAAAAATGTTTTCATCGTCACAAAGTTTCTCTATGAGGAAGCAAAACTTACATTTTTCATTCAATCCATATTTTTTGGACTGGCACCGTACTGATAAAATTGTCTGCCAATACCGAGGCAGTACTAAACCGAAGACTCGTTAACCAAGACTGGAATGGTAATGTTGCCACTGCTGGGGCAGTACTTCCAGCCAAGACCCACCCAACCTTCGTTACCATGACTGGCACTGTACTAATAACATTGTTTACTAATACTGGGGCAGTGCTTAACCGAAGACTCGGTAACTAAGACTGGCATGGTACTGTTGCCAATGCCGGGGGACTACTTCCAGCCGAGACGCAACCAACCTTGCTTACTAAGACTGGCACTGTACTAATAAAATTGTTTATCAATACTAGGACAGTATTTAACCCAAGACTCGGTGACCATCACTGGCATGGTACTGTTGCCAATGCTGGGGCAGTACTTCCAGCCGAGACTGAACCAACCTTGGTTACTAAGACTGGCACTGAACTAATAAAATTGTTTACCAATACTGGGGAAGTACTTAACCCAAGACTCGGTAAACAAGACTGGCATGGTACTGTTGCCAATGCTAGCGCAGTACCTCCAGCCGAGACTGAACCAACCTCGGTTACCAAGACTGGCATGGTACTGTTGCCAATGCTAGGGCAGTACCTTCAGCCGAGACTCAACCAACCTTGGTTACCAAGACTGGCACCGAACTAATAAAATTGTTTACCAATACTGGGGCAGTACTTAACCCAAGACTCGGTAACCAAGACTGGCGTGGTACTGTTGCCAATGCTAGCGCAGTACCTCCAGCCGAGACTGAATCAACCTTGGTTACCAAGACTGGCACCGAACTAATAAAATTGTTTACCAATACTGGGGCAGTGCTTAACCCAAGACTCGGTAACCAAGACTGGCATGGTACTGTTGCCAATGCTAGCGCAGTACCTCCAGCCGAGACTGAACCAACCTTGGTTACCAAGACTGGCACTGAACTAATAAAATTGTTTACCAATACTGGGGAAGTACTTAACCCAAGACTCGATAACTAAGACTGGCGTGGTACTGTTGCCAATGCTAGCGCAGTACCTTCAGCCGAGACTGAACCAACCTTGGTTACCAAGACTGGCGCCGCACTGATAAAATTGTTTACCAATACTGGGGCAGTACTATACCCAAGACTGGGTAGCTAAGACGGGCATGGCACTGATACGTTCAGTTGTCAGTACTGGCGTAGTACCTCCAGCCGAGACTCAACCATACGTGGTAACCAGGACTGGCACCCTACTGATAAAATAGTTTACCATTACTGGGCCAGTACTTCACCCAAGACTCAGTAACCCAGACTCGGACGGTGCTGATACGTTCGGTTTCCAATACTGGGGCAGTACCGCCAACTGAGAGTCGGTCGCCAGAACTTGCACAACTCTGGGCCGTATTGGCAACTCTGGCGGAATACCGACATTCGCACATGGGTACGCCTAATTTCGTTAATTACCGTGAGCGGGAATGATGCCTCGTCGTCGTCCTCGGCTTCTCTCTCTCTCTCTCTCTCTCTCTCTCTCTCTCTCTCTCTCTCTCTCTCTCTCTCTCGATCTATACATGTATACACTAAATGTATAAATGTATGTGTGTGTACTTTGTAGCACACAATCGTACAGCCCCTTGGTCGCGTTGGGTGCCCCGTCCCTAATTCGGGGGTCCAACATTGTGTCTAGACATTAAACAACATTCGCGCGCGCGCTATCGTCCCACGAGCTCCAGAGAAACACGCCGCCGCACGCACACACCCACAGACAAAGAACCATACCGACAGCCCATTGCGCGGCTCTTTCTCTCCTTCATTTAGCCACTTCCACTTTGCTTTCCCATAACCGGCACACCCCATAATCCATTCAGAGTCCTTGTTCCTCTTCTTCCTGCTCGTCCATTTTTTGCCGGCCCATTAAAATCATCCTCCGTCCAGGGATTTTTGCATCATTGGGCAAGGAATCTCGAAC
Organism: Ophion ellenae; assembly: GCA_963210295.1. Taxonomy (NCBI): domain Eukaryota; kingdom Metazoa; phylum Arthropoda; class Insecta; order Hymenoptera; family Ichneumonidae; genus Ophion; species Ophion ellenae. The sequence goes on along the minus strand of OY723386.1, from coordinate 54,469,160 downwards.
GTGCGGAAAATTACACATCGGGCATGTGCTTTTCGCGCTCATTCGGGTAATCCTATCGCTTCACACCAGTCACCAATTTATATTTTTAACATGTGCAAAAAAAATCATTTGGAATAACTAACATTTTCCATGTGTAAACCGTTTAAGGTCTTAGGCCACAGTAACGGGTATAAAATAATGTGCGGATTTTACCATTTTTTTTCGTATGAAAAAGTGATTCGGTCATCAAATTAATTACACATCTATTGATTATGAATATCAAGCTGTTAGAATTTTTTTTTTTTCGATGTACAAAATAGCCGACTACTAATATTTTCTTTTGTTGTCTTTTTTTAGGCGCTCCGCGGCGTGACGTTTAGCATCCACAATTTTTTACCTAGGACAAGAACAAAAATTCTCGTCAATCTACATTAGAATACCTAGATAAGTACGTACGGAATTGAAAAAATATTGTTTTATTCAAAAGTTGTAGGTATTTGAACTTAAGAAATGAATTTGAAGTGAAAAATTTCGTCATAAATGCTCATTAAATGAAAAGTTTTCGATTAATAAAAAATTCCGTGCGTACTTCTCTGCGAAATGCAATTAGGAACATAACTTTCAAATTTGAAGTAAATAGAGTGAACATTGTTGAAGTTATTTGTCACGCCAATTGGAAAAAAGCTGTTTCGAGAAGTTTCGAGTAGTCGGCCATTTCGTACATCGAATAAAAAGTACATATTTTCTAACAGCTTGATATTCATAGTAAATAGAGGTGTAATTAATTGTATGAGTGAATCACTTTTTCATACGAAAAAAAAATTGTTTAATTCGAACATGATTTTATACCCGTTACTGTGGCCTAACCCCTTAATGAATGGTCACATTTAATTAGAAGAATGAAAAAATAGTTATTCCAACGATTCGCGCAGTATTTCTAGGTTTCTAGCTTCCGTGCTTTTCAACGCCGATCTGGCAAACCAATGTCAGATGCGGGAAATATAAAGCATTGTATTCCAGCCACGACTCGTAAAAAGCGTGGAAAAACGTCAATAAGCGTAATTTTTTCTGAGAGCATTGTATTACTACAAGTGTCAAGTATGTAAATCTGATTATTTTTAAGAATCTGGTAGATTCCCACTATTATTTACACTTTCGTAGCGACCGGAAATTGGGTTTTTGTATGTCGTCTGGGAATTCCTTCACAAAAACACGCAATTTTAATATTTCTTTCTCTGTAATTACGTCGACAACCGACCCTGATTAACAGAGACGATTATTACCATATTTAGTGAAGCTAAACAAAATTATGAAAATCATATGGATTGAAGCCTGGGGATATTACTACCGTAAGTAACGTTTCTTGCTTACGATAAGTGTAAGGAGACTCGATCTACGTTGGCGTAATTATGGACGAAGCGAGTTCTCCTTTGGCGTAAAGCGTGAAAAAACGGAATGAGGATACAAGGTAGAGTTAGCCGAACAAATTTATGACGCAAGAGTGTGGTCTGTGTCTGCTGAATTGGTTGAAACATTTCTGAAGTTGACCAGCAGAGCAGCAGCAGCAGGTCGACCGTCTCTCTTTCTATAGTCGGAGATCAAGCCTGGTGAAGATTCGACAGGTAGTGAGAAATATCGTATGGTTGGGGAGAAGGAAGCAGCGAACGGTTCGGCTATTCCATACTTGGGTAGGGAACCCTGGCCTGAAAGGCTTACGCAGGCTAGGGGGTGTCCCGATTGGCCGCGGGTACAGGGACATAAAATTCATGCCGGACTGACAGACAATGACGCAGGCCTCGTCGAACATTCAGCAAGAAAGAGACGGACCTATATATTGGGAGAGCAAGGGAGATGCAGCCTACAGTGGAGAGAAAAACGAGAACAACGAAGAACAATATTTCAGTTGGAATGCACGTTTCGAAGCGAAGGAATAACACCTGCTGTTGGTGAGGTTTGCTCTGGCTGGTATCGTTTGCGGACCTCACTCGATGGCGAAGGGTCTTTGCACTATGGAACTACGCGAAAATCTTCGAGGTTTTCCATCATCTTAGTTTTCTTCTTTACTCTCCTATTCTTCTGCTTCTTCTGCTTGTCAGTCTGGATATACCTGGATCAAGCACGGAGCAAGGTACATGCACCGAGATGTACACGAAAGACAGTCGTCCTCGCGCGAGATCCGCTCTTGGACGCGATCTATTAGCAAGAAGTCGCCAGGGGGTCAGTCCTCATCGAGAATTACCATGCCTTCGTCAGCATTTAGGTTTTTCAGCGTTCTACGTTGCTTTCAATGAATACTCTAACGGGAAGGGATGTGTCCGTGCCAACGTGGATTTTAAAGGCTTATGCGGATCCTCTTCGAATAATTAAAAACCGGATGAGATTTTATTTCGATCCATATATATATATATATATATATATATATATATATATATATATATATATATATATATATATTCACATAGCATACTAGCTTTGGCTCGGGGCTTCGCTCACGTATATGTCGGAAGTTTGGTCAACCTGTATGTCCGGAATGGATTTCAGGGTCATGTCATATAAAGGGGTCTTCTCACTTTCGACGCTAAAAACGGCTATTTTCGTGAATTTTTTCGAAAGGTTTATATTATAGATATTGATATAAAAGTTGTTACACTTGATGAATACACTTTCGAAATACATTTGACATTTTTTACTCATTTATTTAAGTCACTATTTATAGACGAAAATGGTAGTTAAAAAAATGTCCTAAAAAAATTGTAGGTCTGCGCTGTTGATGAAATCTCGGAGATGGATCATCCGGATCAAAACAATCAAACAGTTTTAGATTCAGTATGTTAATATTGCTATTTCATATCATACGATTTTTGATATATGCAGAAAACAACGAAATGGTGGACATTTTTCGAAAAAAACAAAAAAACACGTTTTTTTCACAGTTTTTAGCAAAAAAATTAGTAAATATCAACATGTAAAAAATCCTTGATATGCGCTATAGCTATAGTTGTAAAAAATATGTGGTTAACTATGTGGTTCAGTAGTTTCAATGATTTTATCAACAAGCCGTCGAAAAACGTCGTTTCGAGAAAAACGCGTTTAACGTTTGTTTGGGTTACATAAATGCATGCAAAATTTTTTCAATGTATTTCGAAAGTGTAGTTATTAAGTGTAACAACTTTTATATCAATATCTATAAGATAAACCTGTTTTAAAAATACATGAAAATAGCCTGTTTTAACGTTTAAAGTGCGAAGACCCCTTAACGAGTTTGCAGAAGCTGGGGGACCAAAAAACAGGTATACTTAAAAAAAAATCCGATCAGATGATTGGGGTGACGAGATCGGGAATTTATGCTCGACTAGTACATAGTCTTGCCAAGATTGCGTTTTTTTTGTAATGAAAATTATTGATAATACGTTGGCGTTCCTGCATGGGCAATGGGTGTAGTTGGTTCTGGTAACTAGTGTGATCTGAAACGAAAAATATAAAATTATACTTTCAGTGTAATAACAAAACTCCCGTATAACCGGATACTTTTTTGAAATTTTGAAAATCACAAACATGCCAAATCGCCGAAAAAAAGTTCGACTTCCGGCAAAACAATGACTTTAATCTATTATTAACAGATAAATAAGCATATTTAAAAATAGCCCAGCTATATAATAGAAAATGTTATTAATTATGATCTGTCCGTATTTAGAGTGGGTCGTACGAATAGTTTTTGAGATACAACTTACACCGTTTCTTAAAACATAGTTTCGAGATAAATGCAAAAGAAAGAGGGTAACTCGCAGCCGAGCGGTTCACCGTAGCGCAGTGATAGATCTGCCGCTTCACAAAAATCGTCATAACTTGGTTCACTTTTGGAGTTTTTACAAAATCTTTATTCCAAATTAAAGTTAAGACCCTACGCTATCTAACTATGCAATAAAAAATCGTACTTTTTAAATATCAAGCTTATGCAAATCCCGTAAGGTTTATACACCAAGATTCTTATTGAAAACACGTTTTCTGTATATTTAAAAAACACGTTCCCTGCATAGTTCAATACATACTCATAATACCATCACCGGTAGGAAAACAAAAAATTGATAACAATTAAGGCAATGAAGCTCTCTAATATTGAGTATGGACCGTAGAACTTTTTTTAAAAAATGGTGAAGAATATCCTGCGCTACCGTCCTTTTAAAAAGACAATCGCATTTTCTGAGATTCCACTCAACAGAGGGTTTTATTTCCACCGGAAAACATTATCTGCAATATTGATAGTTAGCATTGCATCCTAACGTTATCAGCCTAGTTTCAACCTGATAAAAAAGAATGTGCAGGCACTAAAATTTAATAGTATCAACAAGATGCATGCATAGGGTAAAGCCAGCAAAGAGGCTTTGTACGCACTTTATAAACTTTTATTTCTAGGAAAATCAATTTTCATAATACACTTTGTACTTCTTATTCAAATTAAGCCTTGGTCATTTAGGAACATTATTTTATATATAAATCTTAAGTGGTTAGGCCACAGTAACGGGTATAAAATCATGTGCGAATTTAACAATTTTTTTTCGTATGAAAAAGTGATTCACTCATAAAATTAATTACAAATCTATTTAGTATGAATATCAAGCTGTTTTGGCATCCACAATTTTTTACCTAGAACAAAAAACAAAAATTCTCGTCAATCTACATTAGGATACCTAGAGGAGTACGTACGGAATTTAAAAAATATTGTTTTATACAAAAGTTGTAGGTATTTGACCTTAAGAAATGAATTTTCAGTGAAAAATTTCGTTATAACTGCTCATAAAATGATAAGTTTTCGATTAATCAGAAATTCCGTACGTACTTCTCTGCGAAATGCAATTAGAAACATAACTTTTAAATTTGAAGTAAATCAAGTGAAAATTGTTGAAGTTATTTGTCACGCCAATTGGAAAAAAGCTGTTTCGAGAAGTTTCGACTAGTCGGCCATTTTGTGCATCGAAAAAAAATATATTTAGTAACAGCTTGATATTCATACTGAATCGATGTGCAATTAATTTTATGGGTGAATGACTTTTTCTTCCGAAAAAAAATTGTTAAATTCGCTCATGATTTTATACCTGTTACTGTGGCCTAACCCCTTAAGTACCAGTCTCGAAAAATATCAAAAAAGGCTTAAACTCAGAACTCGTCCCGTACGCACTCTTAGGGTGCTGTGTTGCAAGAGTACGCAGTGAGAACCTTTCATAGAAGCTAAGAGTGCGCATGAGAGCGGAGTAGTGGTAAGGGTGCGCACTCTTTGGGCGCGTACTCTTACCAAATACGTATTTTTAGTACATGGTCACTATAATTTTCGCAAGCAAGCAAAACGGCGACATAGCCTCTCAATAAAAACAAAATTTGCATCACAAATTTAAAGTATAATAACATTTGTTAAGCGCAAATTAATCGCGAACCATACAAAACGTGTTTAAAATTGTTAAAAAATAATATAAAAAACATCGAAAATCTATTATTAGTCATAAAATTGGAAATAAATAGCTTGACGAAGCGAGTTGTTGTCCAACACCTTGACCTGACCAATGCCACTGGCAGGTTAGGTGGTGTTGCCAACACGACAAAAAATAAAACAATCAAAAGCACCGCGTACTTTTTGGTAGCGCGCACTCTTCGGTGGCTCTACCCTACAGATACAGAAGTGGACTAGACCATTGTATCGTTTATACTCGTTCGGTGTTGACCCTCCTTGGAATTAATTATATTTCCGGATCGTAACTCAACGATGATACTTATAAAAACTCGAGTCCAGCTGAACCTTTCATTCTTCAACGCCGTACTGTCCACGCTAAATACAATATTGTTGTACGATATAACGGTCGTCTTCGAATCTCGTAGCCGAGGGTCTTGAAATAAAAGAGATCTTTTCTTTTCTGGTTTTTTTTTTTTTGGTTTTTAATGCACGTATACACGAACAATATAGCGCATATATACACGCCGCTGAATATCCCCCTTCGATGAGAAAACTATGACAGGAGGAACGCCAGACAATGCACGCGGTAGCTTCGGCTATGACGAGGTAGACGAAAAAGACGAAGAAGACGAAAAGAGAGAGAGAGAGAGAGAGAGAGAGAGAGAGAGAGAGAGAGAGAGAGGGTTCTCTCTTATGCTACGAGAAGAGGAGGGCCCGCCGGGAACGCGTGTACTCACGCACCAAGAGGGGTGGGAACCCCGGGGGCGCCCGACTGTCTGCTCCGTCCGGTTTCCCTCGCTCTTTCATTCGCCTTCTTCACTCGTTTCTTTCGTTTCTTCTTTCCGTCTTGGACGCGATGCAACTTTCGAAGCTTGAGAGACCAACCCTCGCATGACCGGGCCGCCATTTTGCGCGACATCCCTTTTACGTGCAATTCCAGGACTTGCATCCCTTTTACGTGCAATTCCGATACTCGCAACGTTTAGTTAGGAATTTTGACAACTAGGGAAACCAGCAAAGAGGGACCAAATTGCTTGGTACCAAAAGCTGAAAAAATCGCGACGAATGCCAGTATTTTATGGTATACGACATTAACGGTTTCCAACAAGGGGTGACATTCTTGGGTAATCTTCCCGTTAAAGGGTCTTTTCACTTTAGACGCTAAAAAAGGCTATTTTCATGAATTTTTTCGATAGGCTTATATTATCGATATTGATATAAAAGTTCCCAGGTAGGGAATCAAAAGGCTGACGATGGAAACAAACTTGTGCGAGCCTTGTTTCACCGAGCCTGAGCGAGACAGACCGGGGCCAGGTTTCATTGCATCGTTTGGAGCAGCCTGGAACCAAGACTGGCTGCTTAGCCTAAACTCAGGGTTATTTCAAGCTTTATTCAGCCAGTGAATTTTAAGGCTAAAAAATCAAGGCTGGATGCAGGCTTGTTTCAGGTTGTGATAAAATAAAATAAATTTTAAATAATATTTTTTTCTGTACTTTTATGAAAAAAAAATTAGCAATAAATTTGTCGGGTGCGAAGGCACGAAAAACGAAAGCGAAGGAGGCAGCTCAGAACATTTAAACATATTCTCTTATCGACATTTATGAGGTACACAAAAAAGTTTTTTTCTCGTCACATACACATTTCGTATATACTCACTCTCTGGGGTTTGCGTACACTCTGTGTATTACGTGTCCCATAAATAATAAATAAAATGAAGTATTGTGTTTAAAATATTTTATATATATTTTATAACAAATAATATATTGAATAATAAATATATATAATAAATAAAATGAATTCTTTACAAATTTATTAAATTTACCCCAATGTAGAATATAGAAAACTAAAAACAGGCCTCATATAGCCTCGAGAAGAGTTTGGGATAAGCCTGGTCATAAATGCTCGTGAAGGCTTCATTAAGGCTCGTTTTGAACCTTGTTGTTTCGTCGTTTCAGGCTTAGTACAGGCTTTTCTACCAGCCTTTGGTCAAGCCTGTGTGCAACAGCCTGAAACCGCGTTATCATTCAGGGGTTCAGCTAGGCCCGAAATCAGGCTGGTGCTCAGCCTGAATTAAAAAAATGTGAACCTTGTTTCAGAGCTTGGCGAGCCCTTTTTTTATCGTCAATTCCTACCTGGGTTGTTACACTTAATAAATACACTTTCGAAATACATTTAAAAAATGTATTTATTTATTTGAGTCACTATTTATAGACGAAAATGGTAGTTAAAAAAATGCGCTATAAATGTAGGTCGGCGTTATTGATGAAATCTCGGAGATGGATCATCCGAAACAAAATAATCAAACGGTTTTAGATTCAGTACACTGAGAAAAAAAATCATTCGTTCAATATCATTGGTGTTATTGAATGTAATTTCGTTTATTCACTTGTAAAATTGATGGGGTCAATAATCAGATTTATTAGTCCAAACATAACGCTGTTGACTTTAATAACATGATAGAATTAAATTTTTTTTTCATTCAAAATATATTTTGTTAGCCGAGAACGATATATTATTGAAACTATCTAAAAAATTATCGCGAACAAATTATATAGTTTCGAATGCATTTTCTGCATCGAACAAAGAAAGCGTTTCAATTCATAACATTAATATTGTTGATCCGAGTACACAAGAAAAATTGAATTTCGCTCGTTTGATTCAGATAAAATTCCTATTGAGTAAATATGTTATTTAATTTTTTCTCACCATATCCGATATTAATTTCCAAGTACATTATTCCTTAAAATATCAATATTTTATTTTGATTGAAAAATATTAAGCAAATGTCTGAATTGGTTAAAAAATTATGCGAAAATAACATTTGTTTCTTGCGCATTTGGTTGAAAAAATTCAACCAAATCATGGCCGAGCGCCACCGAAATTATAGGTGTGAGGAAACTCGTAGTTCTCGGAGTAACCGCTAGAAGCCGCACGCGCGCTCGTTTCGCCCGTAGCGCGAACCGAAGATCTACTTAAACGCCGGACAAACTCTAAAGAGTATTTTTTCTTGGCCTGTGGCTAAGATCAAAGTGTCGTATCTGTTCTTATCAGTTGAATATCTGATATTCTCTCCATGGATATTCCATTGGATATCTGATACTCTCCACTATTATCGTGGATGATCATTCTAATGCTGACATTTAATTTAAGATTTAAAACAAATGGAAAAACTTACATCCCATGGCATATTCGTTTTGATGCAGTAAAGAAATAATTAATTCTATTGATTACATTTTTGTACGAATTAAAAAATGTCGTAACAACCGCTTAATTATTTCATCTATACATCTACGGATTGTATATAGAATTATTTCAATAGAATATAATTTTGTTCGAAGGTTAATGTAGATATGTAGAGAACAGAAGAGCTTTTTCAAATAAAATAATATGTTATTTTAATCAATCACATTTTCCAATATTTTATAGTATTGTAACAATCTCATATATCGGTGGCACACCGCAGCAGCACATTTATTTGGATCAACCAATATATTTTTTTGATTCAATTGGTTTTTTCTCAATGTATGTTAATGACTATAACGAATATCATACGATGTTTGATATTTGCAAAAATATCAAAATGGCGGACATTTTTCGACAAAACAAAAAAAAAGTGTTTTTCACCGTTTCTGGAAAAAAAGTAAATATCAATATTTAAAAAAATCCTTCATATTCGCTATAGCTATAGTTGTAAAGAATATGTGGTTAAAATTTCATAAGCATCGGTTCAGTAGTTTCGAAGATTTTATTAACAAGCCGTCGAAAAACGTTGTTTCGAGAAAAACGCTTTTTAAGTTTGTTTGGGTTACATAAATACATTTAAAAATGTTTAATGTATTTTCAAAGTGTATTTATTAAATGTAACAACTTTTATACAAAATATATATAATAAAAACCTATCAAAAAAAAATTCATGAAAATAGCCTTTTTTAGCATCTAAAGTGACCCAAAGAAGTCTAAACACCCAGACCCTACCACATCCCTATAGGGCAGCGGTCGGCAACAGGCGGAGGGTAAAAAGCTGAACCGCCAAAAAGTCTTTAAAAACTTCAATTAACTCATTCTGTGTGCCAAGACTTTGCAGAAGTAGGAAAGATGTCGCAATTTTTAAAATCGCCTTATGAAGTTACGCCAGCAGCAGAATAGACAGATGCGGCTGCAAAGTTGTTCAGTCTAACAAAGCCTTCACTTCAAATCGAAATAATCAACTTGCAATACGATGTTTCCTTGTAAATGTACAAATCTGCACTCACTGAAGAATTTTGGGGTAAACATGTTTCAGAAAAGTAAACGAACTGCAAAAAAACTGGCTCTTGACTTGGCAACTATGTTTGGCTCGACATCTCCATGTGAAGCATCTTTCTTGAGAATGATTTTTTTGAAAAATCAATATCGTTCAAGGATAACGGACATCCATCTTGAAGACACTCTTCGCATATGTTGTTCCCGGTGAGAACCAAACTATAAAAAACTGGCTCAAGATCGGAGGTGTAATTCCTCAGATTATAGACCTATGTAAAGTGTATTATTTTAAAGAGAAAAATAAAAATAAAAGCCAACAATATGTGCTTTTATAAACCACATTTTTTTTATAAATAATAATAACCTGCTTGCTGTTATTGATATTTGCAGTTATTTTGTCTCTGGACGTCAATAAAAAATTTCAAAAGTATCCGGACCCCACTATACAATACTTGCCGACCCCTGCTACAGGGATTCGATAAAGACGCCGCACGTAGGAAGTTCACATTGGAATCCAAGTGGATTCGGCGCTTTTTGACGATTGATGTCACTTGACAGTTTCCTATAAAACAATTTTGACCGAATTTGTTGGATCTGCAACGAAAAAAATTCCTTTCGTGATCCCGTGCACAGATTTGTTAAGCCCCAAGATGCACCCACATTTCTATAGGGATTTGGTACGGCGCCACGCGTAGAGAGTTCTTATCGGGATCCAATTGGATTCTGCACCGATCCCCGGCGAACGCCGTTTGAGAATTCTCACCACGTTCGAATAAAAAATATGAGCAAGGTCACGAGAAAAAATCGACGTGTTGAAACGTAACCGGCACACTTCGCGAGCGTGTGGATGTGCGGTGATAATATGTCAAAGTGCAGTAAAATAAATAACGAACGACAATTAAAATGGATTTTCAGTGATCGGATTCAAATCTATTTTTAAATAAACAATTCTACTTTTTTGAAGCGATTTATACCTCTTTGAAGACAAGATTTATATTTCTACTTCTTTTAACCCTTCGCGGCAACACGTTCCGGCTATAACACCCTGGCCACAGGGGGTCGCAATGACCCCAGCCGTGTTCAAACGATTGCCGCGTTGACCGTATCGTTCCGAATGACCCAGAAAAATTCGGGATATTAGTTTGAACATTCTAGAATGTGGCATGCTCGGTATTACATTTTAATCGAATTTTAAAATGGCGGAAAAAAATCAGCAAGTCGTCAATGCGTAAAAAACCCCTTTTTTTACTAAAAAAATCATAACTCCAGCGATTTTCAATTTTTTTTTCATAACATTTTAGGGTGATACTTTTGAGATGCGATAGTTTAAGGGAAAAAATAGCTCCACAGTGGGCGTTTAAAAAAGGTATTTATTCACGATTCGTCCAACCCTAGTCTGTACTTACAAAGGGTACCCCAGAGGACCGTTAGAAGGCAGACCAGTCGCCTTGGACGCAATCAACTTGTAGTAATTTTGGCTCGAAGTTGCACTTGGGGTCATTTTGACCCCGGGTGAGCGCGGAAGGTTAAGATCCCCTCATGTCAGATATTTTGTTTGGGAAACTGAATGCACAGGATGCGATGGGATCCATCAAGAATCGGATTCTGTTCGATAATGTGGAAATCCTTAAGTATTCTAGCTGGAATCGCACCTTGGATTCCAATGGGAAATCCCGATTAGAATTCAGTGTACGAGCGTGACGTTTTAGTCTAGGGATCCAATGTGATGATCCATTGGATCCCCATCAGGAAGTAGAGACAAGTATGGCAATCCAATTGGATCCCTACGAAAATGTCTGCACGGGACTTCGTAAATACAAGCTCGTACTGTGACGTCTTTAAGGCCAAGGGGGCGCTATTATCTGGACAGAGTTCTCCACGACCTCTCGCCGAAGCCTGCGCCGAGGAGGCTCTGCGCTGAGGGCCAGGAATGCGCGAGGGCTCCTCTCAGCAAGGACCAAGGCGCGCACATACATACATGCATACATAAACATACGCACGCACACACGAGCACACATATATGCAATGCCTATAACTATAATATACAGCGTCGAGGATCCCGCACGCGGAACGTTTTGACGAGCCCATAAAATGCGAACGGGCCGCCAGGATATGTATAGGATGAATAAGGGGAAAAGAGAGAAAGAGAGAGAGACGAGCAAAACGCTTGGACCATCGAACGAATGTTCTCGCGATCTTCTGTAAGTGCTATCTTCACTTCTTGATACACACGGACACGCACCCACATACACCGAAAGGTAAATTTGAAGCATTCAACTATGAGCACCGTCCTCATAGTAGCCAATTGTCTTCATACTACACATTGTGTATGCCCCAATGTCATCAAAATCACCTTTGTAGAATTGTACGCATATTTTCTCAAAGGTCATCTCAACGATAGTCCCACATTTTGAAAAATCGATTTGTTTAAAAATAAATTAAGGCGTTACCCCCACTTGTAGCGCAAAAAAGGCCTTTTTCATGAATTTTTTAAAAGAAAACTACAAAACTTTTTTAATCGATCAATATACCATCTTAAAGAACACATCTTGAAGAACTTTCAGTAATTTTTTTATTGAAAAATATTACATTGTTTAGTGGCAAATGGCCGTCAATGAAATAATGTTTTTATATACACGGTTTGCGGTGACCAACATTGCGGCGAAGTGGATCATCTGAAAAAAAAATGCGGATGGATTTAGTCAAATATAAGTATAAACTAGTCTTAAATCGAAGGATTTTAAAAAATATTCATTTTTCACAAAATGGCGGACAGTCAAAGTTAATGGTTCGATTTTAACGAAAAAAAAACGGCCGTTTTTTAGCTATAAAACGGCCATTTTTTTCGAAAAAAAAAATCGAACGATTAAAGACTACATTTTTATGTGTTAAATAAGCCTGCAAAATTTCAAGAAGATCGGTTCATTAGTGTTCGAGTAATCTTGGTCACCGACTTCAGAAATGCCATTTTGAGAAAAACGCGTTTAAAGTTTCTCTTTCAACGCGGATTCTTCTCTTTCAACGCTCATATCTCAGTCAATTTTGTTCGGATCGACTTGAAATTTTCAGGACATATTCTCAGATACTTATACTTCAAAAAAATGCCATAAAACAAATCGATTTTTTCAAAATCGCAAGTGGGGGTAACCCCTTAAGGGAAGGTTTTGCCTTGTTGAGCCAAAAAATGGTCGATTTTTCACCAATTTTTTTATGCGATAAGTATTAAACATAGACTTTTGATATTTGGTATGTTGACTAAGCGGTCTTTATTGAACATTAAAATATTTTTTTAAGTTTGACAAAACATGGTGGTGGGAGTGGGCGGAGCCACGTATGTCGGTGCGCGGGCGATGACATTCTTCGCTTGCGGAAGGCCTAAGTCCCGGACAGGTGATCTGAAGCAAAAAAATCAAACATATTTCTACAATATTCTGTATAAGTTCAACTAGAATCAAGAAGAAAAGTTGAAAAATAAAAAAATTGTGAGGAAAAAAAACAAACTTCCTTCCGATCGCTCACTATTTTTTTATTTTTCAATTTTTCTTGATTCTATGGTGATTATACAATTCTCTGGTTGGCGAGTTATAAAATTCTAGATGAAGAACCTCTAAATATTAATATCAAGGGCTCATACACTAACAGGCGTATTATTTCACTTCACTGCAACTACTGAATAAGGGAATGTAAAAAGAAAAATAGTCAATTTTTTTATCACCCTAATGTGCACATATACATGTCTTGTATTACACATCAGCAACGAGTCCCCTTATTCATCGATGCAACTAACCTCTTTGTTTGGTTACCTCTCATCTCCTTTCCATCCTCGTTTTTTTCTCCTCAACAAGAAGAAATACATCAGCTGAGGTGATCGTATTTTGGCCCGATTGACACACCGCGAATTCTTTCGTAAAAAATACCGTACATGTTTTCAGTTACGTTATTTGAGAAACTGGGAAACAAAACCGGACTTGTCCACGCTACGTCAAATAAAATGTGTATTTTGATTTAATTCATTCGTTTGCCTTAAAACTGCCATTTCGCTCAAAAAGGCAGTTTTTAAAAAATGTTGAGGTGCTTAGAGCCGGATTTGATTCCAAATATTTCGGAAGCGAATTAAGGTGTGCTTGAAAAAAAAAAACGAAAAATAAATATCTACAGATATTACACAAAGTGCAACTATTTCATGGCATTGAAAGTTTAATCAGACTTTTCGGGTAATGAAAACAGGTACATGTAATGAATGTGAGTTGGTTTTTATTTATTTTTTGATCTTAATTATTATATAATTATATAATTGGGTTTGTTTACATTCGTTTTGAGTTTGTTTGAGCTCATTGAGGCTTGTTTGGGTTTGTTGGGGTGTGTTCGGGATTGTTTGGGTTTGCTTGTATAGCACTTGTTATATCATTTTTGCAATATATTTGTAATATAATTTCTAAATTAATACCAAGATTAGAATTGGTTGGGAAGAGGGCATTTTTCAACCAATCACTGGCATTCAGCATGTCGTAGCCCCCCACTCTACTAGAACACAACGGCAGTGGAGTGGGGTTAGTATCGTGTGACATCCAGCTAATCAGACCCCTATACCCAGCCTACCTCAACAAGCATATACAGTTTTAAAAGCATTTTCAATGCTAAACAAATTTGTCGTAATGTGGACAGTTCCGGTTTCGTTCTCCAGCTCCTCATTTTCAACATCATTTTATCGTTGAATCGTTGATGTCAAGCAACCAGTGAGAAATCGTACAAACAGATGAATACAAAGAAAGAATACACGTATCGAAATACCGAATTCTTGCGGGCGGCCTCAAAGATGTACAAAAACGACTACAAAGACCCTGGAGTCTCCAAACCTCTTCGAGCTTGTTTATCTTCCAGCTAGTATCTCATGTGTGTGCCTGGCAGTGATTTTCCCCGTGATTTTGACAACCGAAATAATTTTCCTTTGTGAGACAGCTCCCCACCCTTCTCCGTGCTCTCCTCATAGCTCGTGCGTACCACACTTCGGTTAATCCCCTTTGTGTATACGAAGGAAATTCCTGTTCTTTTTTTACGTCGAAGATGCTCAAAGTTTCCCAGCAGGAATACGCGCATATACGGCTCGGTCGGGATTCCTTCCAGCAGTCGTCCCTTGGTCTATTCACCCTTCCGAGATTGAGCTCATTTTTTCTTCATCATTTTTTGGAAGTTCGGAAGACAAATTTTACAGGCTCCTAAACCATCTCAAAGTACATATATAACACGGCAATATTGGGCTTCGACGGGAGGCTCGGAGAGTTTTAGAGGAACGGAGTAATATGTGAGAGGGGGAGAGAGGGAGAGAGAGAGAGAGAAAACGATGCGCGAGCACGACGAGACACACCTGGCCGAAGGCCATTCCGGGTCTCTCCCGGAATCCTGAAAGTGCAGTAAAACCGTGAAGCGAGACGAGGCACCGGTATATAAGGACGACAAGGAGGATGAAAAGAGAGAATTTCTTCGATCTCACTCGCTTGTTCTTTCTTCGCGGATCCTCCGAGGTTCGACGATCCATTCAAAGAAGAAGAGAGAAAATGTACTCCGTACTGCAGATATAGATATAGTGTTTTCAACCCCCCCCCCCCCCCTGTTCTTTTTGCTCCCCGTGTGCTGGATCGGCAGAGTTCAGAGCGCGGCCTACCTTGACCTAGCTCGATGCCCGTGACCAGACCATGCCATTTCGTAACTTGGTCCCCCCGCTGATACACCCCTAGATCCTATCAATTCAATTTCGGTATCGCTGATAGCTCGTCATCGCGAGCGCTCGTCTCCTCTCCACGTTCGCCGTGTATCGCGAATCTCATCGGTTATAAAGATAAATTCAGCCTCGCTTCGTCACTACCAAAAATTTGCATTTCCTTTCGTCGGAGATTCAAATTTCTCCGGCGAATGTCGAGGGCTTTGTGCGAGAATGTATAAATGATTGAGAAAAGTATTGCTCGGACGCCGACACTCTTGATCCATGTAGGAGAAACTGTCAAGGGTGAGAAGAGGCGGTTGAACGCGTTCGGGGGCCAAAGTACATATGTATGCACCAAACGTTCACCCACACCTACACATGAACATTGGCGTAGCCGGAATTGTCTGCTGGCAGGCCGGGCTGGCGTCCCATTACTTTTGTGGTGAACACAGAGTACTAATCGTTGACAACTGTCGCCAAGAATTATTGAGGTTTAGTCATGGAGACTTACACGATCATAGTTATTGCAGTCGAAGTTTCACGTCAATTGGCCACCAAGATCGTGCGATTTGACGCCATTGGACTTCTTTCTTTGGGGTTTTTCTGAAAGGCAAAGTGCATGCCAATGATCCACCGACCATCCCGAAGCTCAAGGAAACAATTGGACGCACCATTAATGAAATTAGTTCGCAATTATGCCAAAATGTTATTGAAAAATTCGTCAAAAGAGTGAATGTTTGCAAACAGGGAGGAGGCGGCCATTTATCGGTACTGGGGCTCTACTGCTAAAAAAAACTGCTAAAAATTCTACTGCTAAACGGGCTCTACTGGTAAAACTATACTGCTAAAAGCTCAATGGGCTTAAGTGCTAAACCTCGACTGCTAAATAGACTCTAGTGCTAAAAGCAGCACTGCTAAAGAGTCTCAACTGCTAAACCGCAAAAACCCAAGCAAACATATGTGGACATATCGAAAATGTTATGACTTTTCGTCAAAAATGCAGCCGTAAGGTAAACTTTGGCGGTAGGTATTTCTAGCTTTTGACGTTCCTGACGTCGCAGGAGTACAAATGAGGTGTCTACGGACGCATCCCGCCGAGTGCAGCACAATGGCGCCGATAGCAACCCATGGGGAAATATCGGTATTGCGCCGTAGTTACCAATACGGCCCAGAGTTGTGTAAGTCCTGGAGACCGACTCTCAGTTGGTGGTACTGCCCCAGTATTGGAAACCGAATGTATCGGTACCGTCCCAGGCTTGGTTTCCGAGTCTTGGGTGAAGTACTGGCCCAGTAATGGTCAACTATTTTATCAGTGCCGTGCCAGTCCTGGTTACCAAGTATGGTTGAGTCTCGGCTGGAAGTACTACGCCAGCACTGGCAACTGAACGTATCAGTACCGTGCTAGTCTTAGCTACCCAGTCTTGGGTGAAGTACTGCCCCAGTAATGGTAAATGATTTTATCAGTACGGTGCCAGTCCTGGTAAACAAAGTTGGTTGAGTCTCGGCTGGATGTACTGCCCCAACACTGGCAACTGATAGTATCAGTACCGTGCCAGTCTCGATTACCGATTCTTGGGTTAAGTACTGCCCCAGTATTGGTAAACAATTTTATTAGTACAGTGCTAGTCTTGATAACCAAGGTTGGTTGAGTCTCGGCTCGAGTCGCAGCCTAATATTGGCAGCCAGTACTTGGAGCCATTACTGCGCCAACGCTGTTGCCAAGCTTCGGACCAGTGTTGTCATTTCGGAGTTAGACCAGTACCGTTTATGTACCGGCTGTGTATCGGGCCATTATCGTCAGCCAGTAGTGGCAAATCCGGCACCAGTACTGGGTCGGGACTCGGCCATTATGCCGTTCGCACATGGGAAGGTAAGTTTTCTAATAAAAATCTCTGTCAGAAGCTAGTTTTAGTAGTCCAGTTTTAGCAGTAGAGCCCATTTAGCAGTACAGCTTTCAGCAGTGAAGCCTTTTAGCGGTACAGTTTTAGCAGTCGAGCTTTTAGCAGTAGAGCCCGTTTAGCAGTGATTTTTTAGCTGTAGAGCCCGACCACGCATTTATCGGATATTGCATTCCAACACATAACCTTCATGTTTGTACCTTTTATTAAAATTAAAATATTCGTACTTTTCAAATAAACAATACGTTTTACAAATAAATTCAGATGTCAGAACATTTGGAGGCACCCTATACGTATATGGACTCGTGGTATCTGGAAGAGAGAGGAGAATACCGGCTGCTTATATGCTTGTATACGTGCATGCCTACGTACGTGTTATGCCTACGTCGCATCAGTATTCCAGAGCAGTGACGAGAGGCCCGCGATCTTGATGGTCCACGAACACAAGGACTTTCGTCCTTCTCATCTTTCTGTAGCGTATTTTCTCCCTGGTCCATATATACGTGCCGCCGATATGTAGAGAAGGTTCCCTTCTACACGAGGGACGAAAGGCTCTTTCTGCAACAAGGGAGAAGCTGAGCGGACGAAGAATGGATGCTTATTTTAAAAAAAGGACTTTTACCCACGGAGCGTTACGTCTCCGTCTCGAGCGGGAGAGACGAGCGAACTCGTCAGGCAAAAATAAACGACTCTACGAGTCAGAGGGAGTTTTTATTTGACATCGCGTATCTTGATGAAAGAATGAAAACCGTCGAAGGAAACGAGATCTGAAAATCGTTCGACGTTACATCGCGGTGAGAAAAGTTTTGCGCGTTTAGGAACATTGATGGAAACGTATGTCACGACGGAGAAACAACTTGTGTGTGGGCTGTCGGAAGCCGTTGTTGGTCGTCTGGAAGAATTTTTCTCGATTCCGAAAGCAACGATCCATCTATCCGTGTGTATATATTTATATGTAAACGCAGAAAGGGTATCGCGATGACGCGTTATTCACGTATCGCTTAAAAAAGTTCTTGACTGTTGTACGCTGCTGTTTCGTACACAAGTGAAGTATTGCCAAAGAGGGAAGGCGGCAACTCGAGTTGATGCTCGCATCCGGATGATTCGTGTGCGAGAAGAGCCACGAGAAAACTAGAGGATGATTGAGACAGTGAGAGAAAGAGAGAGAGAGAGAGAGGGGGGGGGGGTCGTTTCCGAGGGAGGGCAAACGAGAGAGGGAATACAGGAATGAGATAAAAGAGGCAGTTGTGATAGTTGCAGGGTGGTTGGAAGCGAGCATACCGGAGAAGGCAGCCGGAAATCCAGGATCTTCGATCCTCCCCCTCTCACTTTCTCGCTCGGTCGGTATTTCTGAATTTTACTGTAGCAGAAGCTGCGCGAGCGATATGTCCGGTGGGAAGTTATGGTAGCGTGTATAAAGCTTTTGCTTGCGCGGTGGCGCGTCTTCGCGAGAGGAAAGATATCCGGTGAGTTCGCTCCCCGTCTCCGATTATGGTTGCGAGACTCGCGCCGTCTCGTTGATACTCCTAATGGCGAACTCCACACCCTGCGGATCTATATACGAAGACAGTATACGGGAGACTCGTTTTTTAGTTTTTTCTTTTATCCAAGACGTTCTAGGTTGACCCCTTCACGATGGCGTGTATGCTATACCTAACAAGGTACGCCTAAATTAGCTCTACCATGCCCTAGGGCTGCCTCAAAGTTGCTCTCGAGTTATCTCCAAGTTATCGTCCAGCTGCCTCTAAATTAGCTCCAACATTCCACCCAACTAGCTTGAAGTTGACTCCAATGCTACCACCGATTCAAGACCCAGTCACTATCAAGCTACGACCAAGTTATCACAAGCTACCACTAAGGTACGACCGAGCGGCCTCCAAATTAACCGCACCAGCTACCTCAAAGCTGCAGATTTGACTCGATAGAATAAGGCGCATCGCCTAGACGGATAAATACAGCCGGAGCCAATTACAGGCAACCTGCAGAGGATTCGATTTTTGGAACCGTATCCGAAGTACTTTACATTCCTCTTTCTGGCTTTAACGCGGCGCACATTTTGAGCATTGAAGGAACAATTCTCGCACGATCGAGTCTCCATTGTGCGGGACATCCAGCGGGCTTGCTTACCCGACATGCCATGCCGAGTCGATGCGTCATTTAGTTCGAGATACCGACAACCGTCGAATCCAGCCGAGGACAAATTTCCAATAAACGATCCGCTGGAACAATCGCGAAGAGTGTCAATCTCTCGTGAAATATGCTGCCAATCCTTTTGGAACAGTACATGCTTACAAAAGATGCTTATGGTGAAAGAGGGGATGGTGAAGTTCCTTGTAGTTTATTGACACTGCAATCACGGTTAACACAACTCTCAGCGACAAGTATATCTGGACATTCGATTTGGGTGGCGTGTTTGACTATCTATTATACCCGAAATAGTTGTCAACTATTGTAAAAGGCTTGACAATATATGATGCTGCATACTGTATGTTAGGTTGTGCTTGAGTGAAACTTCTACTATTCTATTCAACCTTGTACGATTCATATGGTCAACATTAACGTTCGTCGAGTATAATTTGGTAGAAGAACTTATGAAAAGTGACTATAGAAAAAAAACAGTATGGTTATGTTGACTTATAGGGAAGAGGTAAATCATTTGCAGTTGGTAACCACAGTTTAGTAGTTTTGAGAATTACGCGTGTCTTGCAGGCTATTACATAGGATGTTTGTTGCATTGCAAAAATAGAATATCAGTTCGACACTTCTTGTATTTCACCTTCTGTCCTTGTAGGGCAATCTGGACTGCTATGCATATAACAGGCTGTACCATATGATATGGTACAAATCCCTATTATACGGTACAAAGCCATTGCGATGCGCCAAAAATCCATTTAATCAATGGCTTATGGACACCAATGGATCCACCCTCTTGCTATTTTAATCCTCCTATTTTAATGAGTACTATTTTAATGAGAACGATCCTCCTACTTTAATGAGTACTACTGTTTTAATGGAGCACTTGTTTCAATGAGAACGATCCAGCACTTCAAAGTTACATCGCCGCAGGACTTGTAATATTAAAAAAAGACCTATGCATAGTTTCACCTAAATTGGAGGTAACAGCTATTAGGAAGTGCAGTCGGAATTACTGTTGTTTGGTATGCCATATCTGGCACCAAGATGCCACAAGCACTTGATAGCGTAGTGGCAGCGTCCGTAGTATAGGCAGAACATAGGCAGGTAGGTTGTACATTCGATTCCATGAGCAGGCGAAATATTCTCGTTGAAATAAATCGTTACAGGAGATCGGGGCGTGACAAATTATAATAAAACATCATTGTCGTAGAACTCTCAGTTGAGTAATTTATTTTATTTTGGATTAATGAAATATTCTATGCATTCGGTAGGCGCGCATTGATGCCTTGTAACCCATGCAGTGTCTACAAAATAAGCACAAAACACACCAAATACGCATATAGCAGGTCGTATCTTATATGGTACAAATCACTATAAACATCGTCGCAAATCACAAGCAATATTTTTAATCCTTCAAATGAATGTTGGCCCATAAAATAAGAATCATTGACTACAAAAAACGTCACTACAAAAGGAATGCACATTTACCGAAACGATTTGAAAAACGTCTGGGGTCCGATCAACCCCACACGCAGTCGGAGGTTCATGGCGGAAGCGTGCAGTCGAAGGGTCAACATCAAGGTCAATATTTTTTACTCCTATTCACTGTTAGGATCTTTTGGCGGTAACTATGGCTGTAAACTATTATCGTCTCTTCAGTGAAATATAAAGTGTAGTTAAAATATGATTGAAATCACTACACATTTCTCTCCGTATATTCGTTAACTTCCGTTTTATTGACAAGAGATGTTTTTCCTTAGAAGATCTCTTGAATCGAATAATTGCCGATTATTGACACGGTTAGTAGGGAGGCTGCAAAAAATTCGAGCAGCCGCATGACCTACAACCTTCCACCGAACTGGCTAAGCCTGCGTCACCACCCTTCCAGGCCAACCATAAGCGTGGCTCTAGCCAGCCACTCACAAGCGACTCAAATTCAGCCAAGACATCACTACGGCGCCCTCAAACTACCCCAAGCCACCCAGTCATCACCAAGAATCGATAAAAGACATTCTATCGCATAATCTCGACAATCATGACAGTCGGACAATCAACGATCATTGACCCGGCTGGAGAGCATTCCGCCACAGTCGACTGAACATACTTCTAACCGAATATAGCAACACAGCGGGCCACCGAATACATTTGCCTCCTGGCTCCTGAGTCATTCGTCCACTTCTTCCTGCCCCCGTTGAAGCTACTTGAGATCAACCCGTCAATTTTAGGA
This sequence comes from Ophion ellenae, assembly GCA_963210295.1. Lineage (NCBI taxonomy): Eukaryota > Metazoa > Arthropoda > Insecta > Hymenoptera > Ichneumonidae > Ophion > Ophion ellenae. The sequence continues at coordinate 54,447,534 of OY723386.1, read as the reverse complement.
TCCGGCACTTGTGAACTCCTTTCAATGTGGTCATTTTAACACGATCCGCGGTCACTCAACTGCAGTGGCGAATACGTTGAAACAATTTTACGTTGCAATGACACAATCCTCGTCGCAGATGTCCTCAAACGCGGCTTAAAAGCAAAAAAAACCAACGTTCGCCATTGTCAAGACGAACGAACCGAGCCGTTCCTTAATCCGCAGATTAATTAACGTCACTTATTTTTGAATTTTCGGATTGAATGGATTCGAAATCGTAGATTTTGCGATCTGTTCCCACCCCAGTGTCCAATTATACGATCGTTAGTCGGCAGCGAAATTCATGCGCGAGAATTCGCGTCGATTGTCTCCCCACTGACCTTCGTTATCCCGCGGACCGAGCATTCGCGTTCCGACAGACAGATATAAATACATGCATGCACGTAAAAATATATGCATGTATATATACCTATATATATATATATATATATATATACATATATGAGTGTGTGTATGTATATAGCGATGCGCCGTTGAACGGCGGTCGCGCCTCCGCGAGAGCGTTCTGATAACAGGCGTCGACGACGGGGGCCCCGGTACAAACGCGTCCATGAGTAGGAACAGCGGTGGGGGAACAGAGTCCGGGCGAAGGTGGCGTTGAAGATCGGCCGTGTGTTTCTACGTCCGTTACCCCCACTCGTACGGCGTTAATGCTCATTCCACGGTTGTTCGAAGAAAAGGGGAAACAGGCGCGATAGAAAGGAGACAGACTCAGCGCCAAGCCTCATCTACAAGCCCCGCCCATCTGTGTACAACTCGAGCCCGCCCATTTGCCCCCTCTCCGTCCGTGGAAATCGGCCCGCCAGAGCCCCTCCGCCGGGTGGCTCGGCGCTTGTGACTGTGTGCGAGCGCTCGTGCAAGCGCGTTTATACCGCACACTGGGATCCCGCGAGTACGAGAGAGTTTCGAGCTTGGTCCCTCGAGGTGGCGGTGGCGATGATGAAAATCGGCATGGTGGGGGCCGTTAAAGACGGCGGCGCGAGACGAACGCGCCGCATCACGCCGGCGGACAAGCACGAACGGCGAGGAGAGGAGTTTATCGCGACGGTAGGGGGGGCAGGCATGCCGGCGAAGGAGTGGGGTGGGGAAGCAAGCGCGCGGAGGGGCGGGGAGCGAGCAGTTCGGCAGCGCGACCCGACGTGGGCACTTCGCTGTCCGGCCTTTCTTCATTAAAATCTATATTTCCGTATTACTATTTAAACAAAAAACAAAAAAAAGGAACGAAATTCGTTTCCTCCGACGAGAAAAGTTGTACGAAATACGAACGATCACGTGCCCTCGAAACATTTTTCTCCCGTGTTCCTCTACTCGCCCGTCACGGAAAAGGACTACGATACAAATATCACCGGACGAAAAAGCAAACACGTACACACGATTATATATACACTTGACGAGAAAAAAACAAAGACGAGGGGGATCGTTAGTTAATTAACCGTTCTTCGCGATCTCGATCCCTCGATCTATTGTATATTAAATATATAGATATCGCAATTCATTATTGACGTTTCACTCGCGTGTTTATCATCAGACACAAGCTCGAAGACTGTCGCGCCTCCTTATTCGTGATCCCTGGTGCGTGTGTGATAAAAGAAAAAAACCGAGGAACACGACGTTTCGTTCTTTGGCGGAAGAAACAAAAGACGATATTTATCCGAAAGATAACCTTGATGTATCGGTCTTCAGTGATCGCAGCGTTGAACACCGGGTGCGAAAAGAAGAAAAATTACGAAACATTGTTAACGGTGCGTTGCTAAGGAGGCTGAACGGAGATAAGGTGCCACAACGAAACTTCACAGAGTTACTATATAATACATCACAAATATTTATATATACATAAAGTGTGAGATTGTTTTGAGGAATAATTGACGCATCTCAAGTGCCCCCACACCGAATTATCCACCGATATCTTTCGTTGCAACAATACTTCCTGCGACAACCCTTCCAAGGGCAAACAAAAACAACCGTGGGGAAAAGTGTCTACGTGCAAACGTGTGTGGCGTGACTTTACGACTGTGCGCGATGATTCTCGTAAATCATTCTCGATACTTTTTTTTTCGTTGATTCGAAACGCATATTGTTTTTCGCCGTTATCATCATACGCGACTGTTTTGTTTGGGCTTTCTCTCGCGCCGGAAACACGGCTGATGGTGATGCTCGAATGAGACGGTGAATTTCTACACTTGTCTTCATTTTCGTTGTCCTCTGACAACTCGGTTCTTCGATCACGCGTCAAACACGTTGAATACGAAGGAGACAGTTCTCGAGGCAAGATTCGCGACGAGACGTGTCGGTGGGTTTTTTTTTTAGTGATCTCCCCTCCCTGCAAATCGCATAATCGAAAATTTATCTTCGCTTACATCGAAGAACTGTGCGACATGTGCCGTGGTGGTGGTCGTCGTCTTAGTCGCCGCTAAATCCTACCCGAATTGTCGACGTGATACTCTCCGTGTCTTTCGTTCGATCTGAATCCTACGTGTAATCGTCGCGGAGAAAATTTGGAAAGATAGAGAGAAAGAGAGAGAGAGAGTACGGTTGAGTGTCGAATGGGAAAAGTAATGAAAAAAGTGAGCTACTCTGACGCAAGGAAACTGGACGCAAATGGGATATGAGCCCAGGTACGTGCCTCGGAATATATATATATATATGTATTATACGCGTGAGTTTGATTCGCCGGGAAAATTGTGGCATTGAAGACCAATTCGCAAAGACGTGACCCAAAATTTGAGCATTCGACAGGAATGAGCTTAGGTCGGCGCTGTGAATGTCTGCGAGTTTTGTTTTTCTGACACGATGAGGTGATCGAGGAACGCCGTGGTGGGAACAACCAGGAATAAGTTAGGACTGTGCTTCGGAATATTGTTTTTTCAATACGCTCGTCGATCTGTGGAGAACCAAAGGAAAATAACGACGAAGAAAACGATCTTGTAGTTGACATCGTTGGATGACGACGGAAAATAAATTACTTTTCATTGATAACGTTATTCTTTGGCCGATTTAGGCTATGAAAATCATTCGAACGTTTTTACGCCTCTTTTTATTACGGATTTACGACCTCAAGGTGCAAAAAAATATTTCGAACTTTGTTTCGAATAATAGTGAAAATGAAGAAATAACGAAAATCGTTGCATTCGTATTGCATAAGTATTTGCTATAGTGCGAAAAAAATGAAAGACGAAAAACTCGCGCTCGGTTTTTATGAGATTGAAGTTTGCGTAGTTGGAATGCAATGAAAATTGTCATTTTCCACTTGCTCGAATTTCGACAAATCTTCGTTGCGAAAGTCCCTTGATAATTTTTTAATTCGATTATTCAAGTGATCTGGAATTTAAATTCGCGCGTAAAGATTTTGTAAAATCGTAAGGATATTTTTCAAAAATTTCGTTGCATTCCAACGGTGAAAACATCAGGACAATCGTTTATGCCGGATGAAGTTGCGACGGATTTTATCTCGCGAAATTGCAAAATCAAGCTTCGTCGCGAATCTCAAAGTTATTCGTGATTTTTCATCCCCGTGGTATTTAAGTTTGCATCGGTGGAATGCAACGCAATTTTTTTCCCCCCCTTGCCCACTTCACTAGTTGGAACGCAATGAAAATTGTCATTTTCCACTTGCTCGAATTTCTTTCTACAAATCTTCGTTACGAAAGTCCCTTTATAATTTTTTCAATTCGATTAATCAGCGATCTGGAATTTAAATCCGCGCATAAAGATTTTGTAAAATGGTAAAAATATTTTTCAAAAGTTTCGTTGCATTCCAACGGTGAAAACATCAGGACAATCGTTTATGCCGGATGACGTTGCGACGGATTTTATCTCGCGAAATTGCAAAATCAAGCTGCGTCGCGAATGTCAAAGTTATTCGTGATTTTGCCTCCCCATGGTATTGAAGTTTGCATGGTTGGAATGCACGCCATTTTTTTCTCCTCGCCCACTTTTTTGACACACGCAGAATGGCACGGAAATATTTCTGAAGATCCTAGGGATCCAGAGCCTTGCAAAAGAATGGTTTAGATGGTGGGAAAAATAAAGAAGTGAAAAAATGGAGACGAATCTTCGTTGCGCTCCAACGATGCAAACTTCAACACCATGCTTTCCCATGACGTTGAAGTCTGCATCGTTGCAAAGCAACGAAAATAATTCGCTTTCTATTTCCCCAATTTCCTCAGGCAGATTTGAGCTGCGAAAATCTTGCAACCATTTTTGACCCTCTTGTTTGGCAATCCGCGAACTAAATATTAAAAATATGACTCCAGATAACATTGAAAATAAGAATATTGCATTTCGTTGCATTCCAACGATACTTCAACCCCCATGCTTCCCCACAGTATGAGAAAGCCCCCGAGATCGATGACGTTCAAGTTTGCATCGTTGGAATGGAACGATTTTTTTTGTTGATTTTTCATTTCTCTATTTTTATGCTTTTCCAAAGCCTTCTCTTTTTTCATAAATTGAGGCCGCAAATCTCCAATAAGAATACGTAAAAACAGGGTGATTTTGACCGCCGAAAAAATCGTACGATCAAAAATAATTCATTTTCGTTGCGTTCCAACGATGCAAACCTCAACGTCATCGAGATCGAGAACAAAATATCAAACCTGCTCCGATTGCTTCGTCTTCCAAACCCGCCACCCTCCAGTAGTGACTTTCCTTCGAGCCCCGATAAAAGACAGTTAAAGGCGCCACAATTTTTACCAAAAATCCTACAATTTCCGTGGTCCTTAAAGTCTTTCGCCGTAACGAATCAAATCGAGCATCGTAACTTGTCACAAAGTTCCGTACGGGTTGCATTCTCATCACCTTTGCAGCGACTTATTTTCGCATCGTGTCGGCGCGGTGACTCTCTCACGAACGTGCACTTCAACATCGCGACAAAGACCGACCGCAAAAAGAAAGAGAGACAGAGACTATAGTATAGAGATAGACGGAAACACAGAGAGAGAGAGAGAGAGAAAGAAAATAAGCCTTCTAAGTGTTCACGATCATTCTCTCCGAATGGTGCATTCTCCCATGCAGCACACGAACACACACGTAGGCAGGCACACGAGGCAGGTTCAATGACACAATAATGACGTTTGGTCATCGCGTAAAACCTTCATCGTTCGCACCTGATGTGTTTGAAACGCAATTTTCCCGTTCTTCGTAACACACGAGGGCACTAAAACAAATGCACAAATGCGTTTGTGCACATCTCCTAGGTAGCTTATAGTCGAAATCAACCATTGCACAATAAACAATGCGCAATGATTGTTGGGCAGCGTATTATTTATATGTATCAGTGTGTGCGTGCGCAAACGCGCTCTACCTACTCAACGGCGGACATCCGCGAATGCACAACAGCGCAATTCTACCTGCATTTATATATATACGTATGCGTATATAACGTAGAGCTTCGTGTATGTGGACTCTTCGCGGAAGTCGTGAAAACGCGTGCCGCACGTCAGATTTCGATCTGAGCGAGATAAGAAAACCGGTAGAGGCGACTTTGTATTTCAGAGATTCTCTTTCTCTCTCTCTGTCTTTTAGATCGCCGTGTATGCCCAACGAGAGGCACGCGTGATGCATTTTCTCTCTTTCTCTCTCTCTCTCTCTTATTATTTTTACTATTTTTATCATTATTTTTACTATACCTTCTAGCTCTCGCTCCGTCTGTTTCATCTTAATCATATGATACATCATTATACTGGTATCCTAAATTCTCATTCAATCTTGTTCGATATCAATCTAATTTGCACGCACGCAGTGCATTGTATTACGATTGTCATTTTCCCTCAAGGGGTTGTGTTATTTTGTATTATTCTGTATTATTTGAGTTATTTTATATTTTGCATGATTGTATTATTACTTGAGTATTGTTTAGTGTTATTTAGGTTTTTTAATTTTTTGTATAATTTCGTATTATCTTCTATTATCATTTTGGTTAATAATATCGTATATTGTATTTAATTATAAAGCACTTTAATTTGCCTGAAAGTTTACTGGGGCATAATAAATTCTATCAATCAATCAATATCTCTCTCTCTCTCTCTCTCTCTCTCTCTCTCTCTCTCTCTCTCTTCCTTTTTGGGTAACGCATACACGAGGTCCAGTACTCCGAAAAATTGACACACGACTGGTCCTCCTTGGACGACCAACAAAAGCCTGTCAAAATGGAACCGGATGCAGCCGTGCAAAGTTCGATTCGAGAAACGATGACGCTGAAGTTTCCATCATTGGAATGCGACGAAAGTTAATTATTTTTCATTAGTTACATTTTTTTTTTGGTCAGTTCAGGTCGTGAAAATTGTTCAGACGTTTCTACGTATTCTTATTGAGAATTTTCGACCTCAATTTGCAAAAAAAAGGATTCGGACAATGATCAAAATGAAGAAATGGAATATGAAAGAAGAAAACAAGTGTCGTTGCATTCCAACGATGCAAACTTGAACGTCATGAGAAACGTTGGAAAATAGTCGTTTTTTGTCTATGGTGTTGAAGTTGCCATCGCTGAAACGCAACGAAAATTCGTCTTTATTCTTCCACTTCTTTATTTTGATCATCATCAAAACTCTTCTTTAGCAGTTTTAGGGTTATGGATCTTCAACAAGGATGTTAAAAATAGTAGTCGTTTTTTGTTCTATGGTGTTGAGGTTTGCATCGTTGGAATGCAACGAAAGTTGCATTTTAATTAACAACATTTTTTTAAGAACTTTTTAATTAACAACATTTTTTTGGTCGACTCAGGTCGTGAAAATTGTTCAGACGTAAACCCGCGTATTCTTGTTGAGGATTTTCGACCTCTGCAACAAAAAGACTGGACAATGATAAAAATAAAGAAATAGAACATGAAGGAAGAAAGAAAACAAGTGTCGTTGCATTCCAACGATGCAAACTTGAACGTCATCGGAGACGTTGGAAATTAGTGGTTTTTTGTCTATGGCGTTGAAGTTTCCATCGCTGGAACGCAACGAAAATTCGTCTTTATTTTTTCACTTCTTCATTTTGATCACCATCAAAACTCTTCTTGCGCAGTTTTAGGTTACCTTCAACAAGGATCTTAAAAAATATTTCAGTGGGATTTGTAGTCTAAGAGTGTGCAAAAAAAAATTGAACAATGCGGAGGAAAAAAAAATTCCGTTGCGTTCCATTGGCATTTTTGTCTGGCCTCGGAGGTCTCGAGAAAACGGTCGATAATTAATTATTTTAACGCGATTCAGATATCATCGAGTGGACGTTGATGTAGACCGAATTAATATATTTGATGCTTTGCGTGAAAAAAAAAGTACGAGGCGGAGAAAGATTTGAAAAAATAGGTGGCAATCAGTGCTCCGATTAATCACGAATATAATTTGTGCCGCTTATAACGAAACTATGCAGGCACTTCGTTTTTTTTTCCTTAGCCGAACGACGCCGTAAAGTTTCTCTCCGGAGACTAATTAATCTTCTCGCCGTATATACGAACTGGTTCCTCGTACTTTAGCTCATATACGGACTTGCGCGCATATATATATATATATATATATATATATATATATATATATATATATATATATATATATATATATATATACACATCTTTCGACTCTCTTGGCTAATTAGAACGACAAACGAAAATGTCCCTCTCGCTAGTGATCGCGTTAGTTTAGAGTCTTGTTATTATATAGCCAGCCACCCCCCCCCTCCCCCCGCCTCGTTTCGAAGTCTCCTCACGATCTTCGTGCCACACTCGCAAGTGTAGCATTTCATTTCGTAACTCTTCGATTCATCGGGTCTACTAATTGAAAAAATCAACCTGATTTATTTCCGTCGCCTTCCTCAAACGCGTTCCGAATCCGTCAATGTCTCACTTACTGTCGAACGAAAATCGACCATTTTCGTGGGACCAACATTTTTTATAAAACTTCCAGGACGAAAGAAAAGTGGCGAAATTAAGGGGTTACGTGGGGTTCGAAGCCAAAAAAAAGCATATTATCTTTATTAAAAAAATATATATATATATATATAAATTATTTTATCCAATAAAAGAGCAACATTTGAACATTAAAAAAATCATTTTTTTTTTTGAAAATTTGGGCTACGATGACGACTCAAACTTTTTTGACAATTTTTTTTCAGAAATCTGGAAAATTTTCACGCTAAGATTTTGGACGATAAAGAATATGAAAATATAAATAATTTCGTTGCATTTCAACAACGCAAACTTCAACGTCGTCTTCTTTCTCCGTCCTGATTTTTCTGTCCGCTTGAGAGTTCGACGTTTTTATTTTTCGAAAAAACCGAACCGAATTTTTCGAAAACCCGAGTCGGATGGGAAAATGTTCTCGGAGATTGTGAGAAAATTCAACTTGTGGCAAAAAAGTTTGAGTCGCATCGACGATCGTTGCGAGTTTCTCGAATCTATTCGGATGACGGTGCGATCGTAAATACGAGCGTTAATCGTGTGATTCCAGAATGGAAGTATGTTAATCTCGCGAGTACATCGGATTATGGCGTTGATCTCTGGTGTCTGCGCTTGTGGAGCGATGAGAGACGGGGCGCGGGCATAGAGGATATAGAAACGAGATATCCCGGGACAGCAGCCCGAGCAACAGCAATCCGTCGGATCCCGCGTTAAAGTCTCCGAACGCGTTTCGTTCGCTCAAATTGCCCTGAACGTTGAAATCCTCAATTCCGCTTCCGCATCCCGTTACGCGTTGATTCCTAATTTCGGAAATTGATGGTTTTTTTTTTCGTTTGTTAGTCAACCAACGAAACGAAGATTAGATCGAGTCAAAAAGTTTCCATATTTAAGGGGTTAGGCTAGTGTGGCGACCTCGAAATCAGGGTTATTTGAACAAATTAATTTTAAAGAGATAAGTAAGACGATCGAAAAATCGTTTGGACATTTATTTGTGTGTACATTAACAAAATCGTGTACCAAATTTTGATTCAAAAATATTAAATCCAATATCAAATTATTACATTAAATATTAAATTAAATATTACATTCTTGAATATTCAATTAAATATCAAATTAATTTTAAAGAGATAAGTAAGATTGGAAAATCGTTTGTTTATTTTTATTAAATGAAAAATTAAATATCTTAAATATTAAACTAATTTTAAAGAGATAAGTAAGATGATTGAAAAATCTTTTGGACAATTATTTGTGTGTACATTGACAAAGTCGTGTGCGAAATTTCATTTAAAAATATTAAATTGAATATCAAATTATTAAATTGAATATTAAATTATAAAATATTAAATTAAATATTAAATTCCTGAATATTCAATTAGATATCAAATTAATTTTAAAAAGATCAGTAAGATGATTGAAAAATCGTTTGGAAATTTATTTGTGTGTACATTAACAAAGTTGTGTGCCAAATTTTATTTAGAAATATTAATAATTGAAGAAGTTATAAACAATCTTGTGAAGGACCTTTGAATGTGAGGGAAACGGTGTACTTGATTTTGACCATCCGGTTGGTCTGAAACAAAAAACCCTTTTTGTTTCTCTTAAATTCGATAATCTTGGGTAAGAATTATCTGACCTTTTTTTGGTATCGGGCTTCGATTGTAAAAAGAAATTTCAATTTTTTCTTCGATTTTTCGCGGCAAATGACATTGTGAATAACCAATTAAAAAAATGCTACGAATAAAAACATCGGACAAGACTAAACTACTATTACACTGAATAACTCTACCAAATTTCAAGTCAATCCATTCATTATATATCGAGAAATCGTGTACGTTTAGATAACCATAACTTCGAGAAATACGCGTCTCAAGTTTTCCCCGCAGTTCTATCGTTGCATGACGTTGAAGTTCGCATCATTAGCGTGCAATTATTTATTTTTCAATTTCCCAAATTTCCCTTGGCAGATTTCAGCTACGGCAATCATGCAAACGTTTTTTCAAATTCTTTTTTAGCGATCCACAACAAATTTGCATAGTATGATTTCTGATAATAATGAAAATAATAAACTGACAAGAATTTTGATTGCATTCCAACGATTTCAAACTTCAACCTCATATCGTTGTAATCATAGCTTGACCTTTTATATACCATGCACCATATACGTACAAACTACGAATGATTTTTTTTTGACATTTTCACAGCACCCTAACCCCTTGAATCACGGGCGAAACATTTTTCCGCCATGCACGTGGAGCTCGAGTCCGTTTTGGTGTACTTGATGCAACGTTACCTTGATGGATGTACTGAATAATATTATCCTTGTGACGATCATAACGAAATGTTTAGATGCAGCACGCGCTCTTTCATTCAGCATCCCTCTGTATTATACATCTTGAGCCGTTATACCTTCAATGTGTGTGTATGTCTATATATATATATATATGTACATATGCTCATTCCTGTCTCATTCAAATAAGTTAGAGAGGCTTTTACTTTTCTCGAGGAGCAAAACAGCACACGAGGATCTCAACTTGTGTTATAAGCTGAGAATCAGCGAGAGAAGTGACGTGGCGCGTGCGAGCTCGTGCCCTGATCTTCAACTCCTTCAACAATATATATATATATATATATATATATATATATACAGCAAGGCAGGCATATGCATATATAGCTTCGACGTGCGAGTCCGCGAGGGATCCCCGTGACTACATTACACGATGGTATGAGAGACATTGCATCCGTAAGGATCATAGACTTTCCAGTAGAGCAAGCGAGAAGAATATAGAAGCAGAGAGAGAGAGAGAGAGAGACGTGAAAAAAAACGGGCTAAAAAAATTGAAATTCCAATGGGAAAGGGTCCGAGGAATTCCGGATGGTGTAATATTATGCGTGCAATTGTTATGCACGCGTGTCTCGTGTAATGGCCATTATAAGGCCACATGGATGGGACTCGACACGCGATTCGTCTGTGAATAGGGAAAAGACGAAGGAACGCGTGCGTATAGTCGAAGCGACAATTCCCCCCATCCCTGTCCAACCACACTGTATTTATTATTAACATAAATCAACTCGACAATGAAGTGACACGATTTTTGTCGTACAAGTGTCGATATTTGAATGGAGAAAAAAAAACACCGCAAAA
>OY723386.1:54357796-54436277 GCA_963210295.1 Ophion ellenae | reverse complement strand
ATGCAACGAGTTTTTTAATTTCTTTATTTTTATCATCTGAAATATTTTTCATTTATTCAAAGTCTTGAATGTCTAACGAGGATACATAAAAATAGACGAGTGATTTTCATAGCCCCAATCGACCCAAAAGAAATTTTATGAATTGGAAAGAGTGAATTTCCGTTTCGTTACAACGATGCGAACTTCAACATCATAGGGCCCTAAAGGTGCACTTGATTCCAGCTACCTGGTTAATTTGAAACAAAAAGAAAACGTGTTTTATAGTAAAATAGACAATGTAGGCGCGCACTTGACCGAGCTTTTGTTGGTTATCGTGCTTCAATCAAATTGATTTTCGAGGAAAAATTATATTATAGTTAATAACTAATAGAAAAAATCAGCGTACCAAAGTCAATCCGTTCATTAGACTTCGAGAAATCGTGTACATCGTTTTGAAAAACATAGTTTCGAGAAAAACGCGTTTAAAGTTTTACTAGCAGTTCTATCGTCATAATAATTAGTTAACCACACGTTGGACCTTCCTCTCCAATTGGACGGGATTGACGTTTGCATCGTTGGAATACAACGACTTTGTTTTTAATTTGTTCATTTCCTCAGTTTCTTCATCATTCGTAATCCTATTTCGCAAATTTCCGCTATAGATTTCTGATGAGGATCCTAAAAAAATAGTTGCTTGATTTTTCTGGCTCCATTTGCCAAAGAGGTTCAGGCTTCGAAAACTTTCAATGCCTTCCAACGACGCAAACTTCACCATCATTCCAATTTGAATTGCCTCAAGCCACGGACGAGTGTTTCCTATTTTCACAGTAGCCTAACCCCTTAATAACTCCAAAACGTATCCGTGCTAATTTTTCACAAAAATCGCCTTACTGCTCTGTATTTTGAGTTGTCATTTCGGGTCTTCCACTTAATGACGACAAAGTCCCAGATTACGTCCACAAACACCATAAGCAAAGATATTCGTCGACGAAATAAGGATATCAGACCTGAACGAGATACCGTTAGAGTCAAACATAAATTTGTCTACTAGAAGCAATATTCTTTTGTTCGGAAGATAAAATATTTGTTCGAGCACACCGTTTCATTTTGGAAAACAAAAAATTCCATTCAACTCGAGCAAAAAGTTATCAGTGTTGACTATGCGGTTTTTCTCTTAGACGGTTGTGATCGATTGAAACATTCAGCTGACGTAAATGTATCATTCCATTGAGTATTAAATCAAATCCCATTAAGCCGGGGTTGGAACAAAATTTCTATTTTATTCGAACAAACCATATTTTATTGCGCAAGGCCAAAAAAAAAGATCGTCCTCGTAATGTTCTCCGCAAATCTTTCGTCATTGCGCCACGAAACTGCGCGTTTCGTATAATTACTATATTATTTCTATGCGACAATGAGGCTCTCTCTCTGCTTGACAGAAAGATTGCCGCCATTTCTCACGATCGATACTCGAACGAAAATTTCATCATGCTCGAATCACTTCGTCAATCGGCTTGACTCGTTGTCCTACCTACGTGAATTTACCGCCTCGCGGTCCCGTTAGGCGCGCGCATACGCGATATTCCTCCAGTTCTGTCTGTCTTCGAAAAATAAACGTACGTTAGTGTTTCTCCTCGTACGTAAAATATATTACGAGGCTGACCAACGTTCGCTGATACACCCGCGGTGAGAATGCGTGCATGCATGTACAGCTACTGCATAATGTCTCGCGCTTGCAATAATATACATATGAGAGGCAAATGCTTCGGGTTTATAGTCGCAGCTTAGAAAACTGCCAGTCTCGATGCCTTGCAAACTGGCTCCACCAAGAGGCCAACCGTTTGTGTGTTTTTGCGATCTCACATACATATGTACCGATCTGTGCATGCACAAACGTATTGTACACGAAACTGTGTAAGCATCACAACCTTTGTGTCAGGCCCTGACCAGGCTTGCTTCGTTTGATTCACCTGAACCTCTCGTGGGAAACACCGGAAAGATAACAAAATTGTTTTTTCGGCTTACGCTTTGGGTTTGGATGTGACAATGTTCTGATGACGTTGATGTTTGCATCGTTGGAAGGCAACGATTTTTTTTAATTCCTACTTTTTTATTATTATTCAAAACCTTTTTGTTGCAACCTTCAGTCGCAAATCTCTGATAACAATACGTAAAAACGATCGACCGATTTTCATAACCAAATCGACCGGAAGGAAATGTTATCAGTGAAAAAGAGTTCATTCTCGTTGCGTTCCAACGATGCAAACTTCAAGATCATAATGTTCTGGCCGGGATACATTGCCAGCAAGTACACTTTCACGTAATGCATACCCGGCCAAAACATTGACGTTTCCTGTAAAGTGGAATCTGACTTCAAGAACGTAAAGCTGCTTTGCTTTTTACCTCATCAAATATATTTACAACTGATTATGATAAAAGTAATATGTCTGTTGTAATCCTATTCACCATCATGAGCATTCTTTTCACCAATGATAATCTACGAGAAGAAAAATACTCATAATAAATACCGGTAGTACAATAACTATTAATTTCAACATAACGAATAAGCAAATTATTCAACGAGGCAAACAAGTAAAGCAGGTGGTTCGGGGTTTTTGAACGCCTCGTCAGAAAATATCAATGTTCTGACCGGGAAGACAATACCTGAATGTATTTCGCCAACAATCCGCCAGATGGCTTCAAGCAAAGCGCTTCGCGTAACCAAGTTACCATCCTCCAACGATAAGACTCCGACCAGTTGTAGTACCACGTGAGAAGTGCTATGCTTACAGCCTACACTTCCGTTTATGATTTAGTGATACTTGTGAAGTAATGAGTACCACCTAATGCTATCTATTTTACTCGGGTATATCGCCAGAAGTCTTTCCCGTACTTGATCATTTCCCTGTTCATTTCCAGTTACTTCCCAATATGTTCCCAATGACCTGCCTGGCAATTTCCTACTTGTTTCCCCGCCAGTCCCTTATCAGTTCCCGAAAAAGGAAACTGGGCATCGAGGCGTGACCTGAGACCTTTTACATGGCGAGTCTCATCCACGCTGGAAGGCCTGACCATGGCTTGATGTCATCTAAGTAAGGCAGATAAGGGGCAGTGCTTTTTCCCGACTTGAATTTCTACATGGGGCCACCTGATACTATCTATTTTACTCGGGTAGATTGCCAAAAAAGGCCAGTACTATTATCTAAGTAAGGCCTAAGTAAGGGGCAGTACTTTTTCCCGACTCAAATTTCCACATGGGACCACCTGATACTACCTATTTTCCTCGGGTAGATCGCCAAAAAAGCTCTTCCAATACTTGATCTTATCATGGATCCACCTGGTACTATCTGGATACACGCTGGAAAGCCTGACCATGGCCTGACATTATCTAAGTAAGGCAGATAAGGAGCAGTACTTTTTCCCGACTCAAATTTCCACATGGGACCACCTGAAACTATCTATTTCACTCGGGTAGATCTCCAAAAAAGCTCTTCCAGTACTTGATCGTATCATGGTACCACCTGATACTATCTGGATACACGCTGGAAGGCCTGACTATGGCCTGATATTATCTAAGTAAGGCAGATAAGGGGCAGTACTTTTTCCCGACTTCAATTTCTACATGGGACCAGCTGATATTGTGTATTTTACTCGGGTAGATCGCCAAAAAAGCTCTTCCAGTACTTGATCGTATCATGGTACCACCTGATACTATCTATTTTACTTGGGTAGATCGCCAAAAGGTTCTTCCAGTACTTGATCGTATCATGGCACCACCTAATCCTATCTTTTTTACTCGGGTACATCGCCGAAAAAGCTCTTCCAGTACTCGTTTCCCTGTCCATTTCCCAATCAGTTCCCGGCAGAGGGCCTAAGGCCTGTTACATGGTGAGTCTGACCAACGCCGGATGGCCTGACCATGGCCTGACAATATTTAGTAAAGGCAGATCAGGACCAAGACTTTTTCCCGACCAAAATTTCTACACGGCTAGATGAAATCGAGAAGGGCGAGTGCATCCGACTAATTAATGCATGTTCGCATCCACAAGCTCCGCACACCAACACGAAGAACAGTGCGATGAAGAGGGAGAACCGATATCGTGGAAGCAAATTAATCCGGCGAACTAATGAATCAAGCTATTTCAATATGTCCCATTCTTTACCTGCTTCGTTGTTTTTTTCTTTTCTTCAATTCTCCTTCGTTTCTATGTTGCCTCCTTTACGACAATGGCATGCCCTCGCTGCCGCGGCAGAATCCTCTTTTATTGTGCCACACGCTCTATCCGCCTTCGGGACACTGTCTCCCTCTCGTGCTCTCTTATTCTCAGCTATTTCTCTTCGTTTTTGTCATCTGCTTCTCCATCTCTCTCTCGTTTTTTTTCCTCGGCTTCCTCGTCCTTCCCTCTCTCTCTCTCTCTCGCTCGTCTACGATTTTAATCTCTCATAATCCCTCGCCTGTGCCACCGTCCGCACACAACCGCGATTTTACGTACGCGTGTATGAATGTACGCGCAAACACGTATATACTCGAGGTCCAAAGAGTCACGGCTGCTGCTGGGTCGATCTCAGGCCGATGAACATGGCCACGCATATATGTGCCAGCATCAGCCTCGGGGGCCGAGGACCATGCGGCAAAGGGGCGGAGGGGGGGGGGGGCGATTGGGGAGAAGGGAGGGGTCCCAATGGATCCGGACAATGGTCCCTGATTGCGGATTAGGGATTAAAGAGACAAAAGAGACCCCGCGTCCCAACTATTCTCATATGGAATAGCACAGTTTCATGTTGTACGATATATACGTAATAAATAATATACACGTACACGTATACACACACGCGCGTACAAAGAGACTCAAATATCACTTTTGCATCGTACATCTACCGCTGTATCTCGCACGTACTGGATATATGTACGCGCACACTTCAACCTCGATATAACACTCGCTCGGGCACGAAAAGTTGAAGAAAAAAAAATGAACAAAACGATCGCAGAGGTCTGCAAAGGGTTGGAAATCGTCGCTATACCGGACGAGAGAATACGCGGACTGCGTTCGGCCGGGAGGAGAGAGCCAGTGAAGGGGCCCTTTTTTTTAACCTCCACGCGCGATCGCGCCACGATTTCGATTCTACGCTGGTGGTGGTGGCGGCGGTGTGCGCGCCGCGTTGGCCGCGTTAGTTTGTAACCCCGGGGTGAGAGATGAGATCGCCGATAAGATGTGTCCAGCTGGTAGATAGCCATTGCGGGGAAAGCCTCCCCAACGGGCCACCTTTCCTTCGGCACCCAGGCGCATTCCCGATCGCGAGGCATCCGGTCCCCCGATACACATAACCAACGTAACGCCCATATCTCTCTCTCTCTCTCTCTCTCTCTCTATATATATATATATATATATATATATATATATATATAAATGTGTGTGTGTCTGTGTGTATATGTGTAGATGCACGTGCGTGTATATGTATGTGTATATCTGTATCTCAGGCATATCGAGGTGATTTAAGGATGAGCTCGAGAAGCACACGGACAGACGATGTTCGTACAATATCCGATAATATCCACCTCGCTGCTTCCGCAAACATAAAATGTCCATTGATTCACTCATGCGCACAGATTTTTCAGACTTAAACGTAAATTGTTTGTATTCGCATATATATGGCTTACTCGCTTGTACCTGTAAGCACTTTGTTAACATTAATGGGTTAGGCTCCAGCGACGAACAGGAAATCAGGTTCAAAGAAAAAAATTGTTGAAGGAGTTGGTAGGATGATTAAAAAATCGTTTAGACATTTATTTGCATGGTATTCAGTACATGAGTACATTTTAGTAGCTTTGTATGACACTTATTTATTTTAGGTTTAGTACACAACAAAGTTGTGTACTGAATATTACGACAATCTAGTTGACTGGCTGAGTGTATTTTAAATTACGACAGGCTAAGGTGTGAATAATTAAATGACTGCGATGAGTGGTTGAGATATTTTCAGAGAGAAACCATGGTGTGGAAAACAAAATAATCGTTGTATCGGCTTTTTTCTTATATACGTTTCTTATATAAGTTTTCTTATATATGTTAAGATTATTAGCTAGGAGCGTATTTAATTTGGTCGATAACACTCGAGGAAGTGTCTTATTGGCACTTCACGGTTCGCTTCCTTGCTCTTTTTTTCTTCCAATTTTGCCGATGACTCAAAGTTCGAGTATGTATATTATACCGGTACAAACGGCAGTGCCAAATGTTTGATGTGGACACACACACACATAGTGTGTAGCATCGACTTCCTCCTTCGCCGTTTTCCAAATCTCTGCGCCACGCCTCGCATACTTTCCAGACGATGTATATCCCGAATATACTGACATATAAAGGGTGTCTCAAAATGACCCGACATTTTAATTTATTAATAAAGCGTATTATTTATTAGAAAAGAACGAATATATTTATTTCAATATGAGGTACAACCATTTATCGGACATCGTGTTCCACACATAACCTCCATGTTTGTACCTTATATTGAAATAAAAATATTCGTACTTTTCAAATAAACAATACGTTTTATTGATAAATTAAAATGTCAGGTGATTTTGAGGCGCCCTGTGCAACACCCTGCTAGTCGTTGCGCCACACGAATAATCAAACTTGCCGAGTTTTTTCTCAACGGGATTCGCGTAGATCAGTGCCAATTGAAACTGCATAAGATCGCTATGCGAATTTCACCCTGCGTTGAGAGCACGAGCGAATAAGAATCAACGGTTCTCGAATTATCGGTGGATTAATCCAATCCGATCGGTTGATTAGGTAGCCGGCACGATTGACTCGTTAGATCCGTTTGATTAATCCATTGAATGGGACGAGACCAATTAATTCACGGAATGTTCAAGCCCGGTGGCGTTCGAGTCATTTCCGAAGGATTCTTCATCCCATATGAGGATCTTCCCCGTGTCTCTTGGCGGTGATTCGCGTTTTACACACACAGCGTGCGCTCCCGCGCGGGCTCCCGAGGGTTTGCATCGTACAGCCTTGAGGTGTCCCACTCCTGTGTCTGATTTGAAATGTACGAGATGCAAGGAGCGGGAGAGAGAGAGAGAGAGAGAGAGAGAGAGAGAGAGAGACAGAGAGAGAGAGAGAGCATGCAATGTGTCGCCGGTATGCCGATCTGCGATGTTGGGGAACCCGCGCGCCACCGCTACCAAGTTGCGGTGATCAAGCGCGACAGAGCACAGCACGCGGGACACAGCAGCGTCACCGTTCGTCCCCGAGCTCGCTCTCCTCTCTTGGACGAACTAGTTTTTGTCCCTCCGAGCGAAACGTGCTTACGGCGATTGAACCAATCGGCGGGCATCGTCGCCTGTTCCCCGTCGTCCACCTCTCTATCCTCCACCACCTCCACCACCTTCTTGGACAATTCCATACGAGAGGGTGCCTCTCTCATCGAGCTGTCTACTCTCTCTCTCTCTCTCTCTCTCTCTCTCTCTCTCCCCCTCCCTCTCTCTCTCCCCCTCCCTCTTCATTTCCCCCCACCATATCGTTAAATTCCGATCTTATAAATGTACTCCTCCGCTCGATACATACGTATAAACCGCGTCTGTGGAAAACCATGAATACACAAAGAAAGCAAGAGAAAGAAGGAGAGAAAAATTATCCTGTTGGTCCGCAGAGAACTTGTCCATCAGCGAGATGCTACATTGAAATCGACGATGCAGGCGCACGATTTTACCTTGAGATACGTCCGCGTTGCATGTACTCTCTATAGGTGATGATGATAGGATAGGAAACCAAAAGGAGAGAATTCATCGAGACGCATTCAAGAGCGAAACGTTGCTGCTCCATATCGTCCTAATAATATTGGAGGTCGCATCGTTGGAACACAACGAAATTATTTATTTTTCGTATTGCTCATTTTTTTGGCACCAGCAGGCTACAGGTATCCCTGAGATGTTTTCGGAGATCCTCATTGGGCATCCATAAGCTAAAACTGCGAAAGAAGAGTTTAGGTTGTAATGAAAATAAATGAGTTAAACAGTGAAGAAGGATTTTCGTTGCATTCCAACGATGCAAAGTGCAACAGCAGTCTTCCTAACTCTTTGATGCTTTTTCCTGTGCGGACGTGGATTTTCCGGTCTAGTAGCTTGATTGGTCGAAGTTTGGTTGTGTCATTGTGCTGATTCGATTGTAAAGAGACTCAGCTTACTATGCGTAGAATCACTAATGGCAATTCAAGAGTGATTCTCCGGTGAATTGTATAAAGCGCGTCTCAAAATGACCGGACATTTTCAATGGCACGCCATTTTTTTTGGGGGCGAACATAGAGTACTAATCTTCGACAACTGGCATCAGGAATTATTGAGGTTCAGTCATGGAGGAGTACACGATCGAGCAACGCATAGAAATTGTTATTTGCTGCATTGTTACTGCAAAGTTATTGCAGACGATTTGACGCCATTGAACTTCTTTCTTTGGGCTCTTCTGTAAGGAAAAGTGTACGCCAATGATCCACGGCCATTCCGGAGCTCAAGGAAGCAATTGGACGCACCACTAATGAAATTAGTCCGCAATTGTGCCAAAATGTTATTGAAAATTTCGTCAAAAGAGTGAACGTTTGCAAACAGAAACGAGGCGGCCATTTATCGGATATTGGGTTCCGCACATAACCTCCATGTTTGCACCTCACGTTGAAATAAAAATATCCGTACTTTTCGAATAAATAATACGTTTTGTTAATAAATGAAAATGTCACGTCATTTTGAGACACCCCATATCTGCTTTCAATGATTTTGATGTGCCCAATCATCAATAGCAAATTACCTCCCTTCATCTCGGTGATCCTTGTAATTCTCTACAAGTGAGTAAGATCATATCCACGTTAATGTGATTCCCATCTGCGATACCTTCAGTCGCAAGAACAGGCTAACTTTCAAAGTATCCGCGAGTGAGATTGACTAGAAAAAAGCGCCATCTACATCGTTTTATTTCTGAGGATACCATCACACCCGGAGGTTTAATTGAACAAGGTGTCCGTTATTCACCCTATCTGACGCTCAATAATCATCATCAGCCACTTTAGCCGAGAACACCAGCGCGAAAAGTTGCTCTGTATAGTTCAATTTTAAAGCTCGTCTACACGGGGATATTTCTCTTCATCTCTCTCTCTCTCTCTTTCTCACGTACTATTCGAACTATTTCGAGCCATTTTTTGCACGAATTCCACATCGCTATTAAACGCACACAGACACATTGAGTGTGTGAGAGAGCGAGAGAGCAAGAGAGAGAGAGAGAGAGAGAGAAGATTGCTGCAGTTGTGGGGACTCACCTCAACTCATCGTGTCCCTCCTCAGCTCGAGAGTGAGAGTCGTGGAGTTTCTCGTCGCGTGTTTCTTGCACCGCCCGGGCGGCTCATTAGAGACCTCTCTTTCTTTCTCATTCCTCTCTTGTCTCGATGCCGAAGAAACGCGTATAAACTTACAAAATGCAAGGGACAGCACTGACTAAACTCACCCCTTTTCATTCTCCCCTTGTCTCCGCGTCGTCGATGTTGGACTTTGATGCGCGGTGCAACTGTTTAAGGCCAGACGGAGGGAGAGCTAGATGGAAAGGGTGTATATCCTTATAGTTAAATGTGCACTTG
This sequence comes from Ophion ellenae, assembly GCA_963210295.1. NCBI lineage: Eukaryota > Metazoa > Arthropoda > Insecta > Hymenoptera > Ichneumonidae > Ophion > Ophion ellenae. Next base: position 54,426,680 of record OY723386.1, on the reverse strand, counting down.
AAGCCGAATGTTACCTTTGTACAATGGGGGAAACGGAGAATCGCGCGTGTTGCACTCACACGAGCACTGCACTTGTTCCCGCATACTTATTCTTCCACTAAATATCCATACCTCGACCATCCGTTGAGGGGAAATTCACAGCACGCGCTACTGGCACGCCTGCAAAAACTCAAGTGTGCCTTAATACGTGGCGTTAGCGCGCGCGAAGTTTAAGAATGGATAATATCTCGTTATACGACAATAACGCTCGTGGAATTGCCGTTTTTGTTGCCCCAAGTTATTCGTAATACCGCGCGAGTCTTGGTACATTTATCCGCAAATCTTCGCGTTCGTAATAATAGCAGGGTCGGGTGGAAGGTTTTTTTTGGCCACTCTGTAGAGAGGAACTAAATTACACGATTCAAGAAAATTGTTCATTCGTAAGTGGCCAACGAAATATTGAGATGAAACACTTACGGGGTTAGGCTACCGACCTGGAAATCAGGGTTAGTTGAAAACATTAATTTTGAAGGAATATGTAAGATGGGTGGGAAATCGCTTGGACATTTATTTGTATGTATATCAACAAAGTTGTGTGGCAAATTTTATTTGAACATATTAATGATCGTGAAGGACTTTTAAATGTGAGGGGCTCAACGGTGTACTTGATTTTGCCCACCCGGTTCATCTGAAACAAAATAAAACGAGTTTTTTTTTCTTCAGGATAGCTGATTTTCGCGATTTTTTTTCGATAGTTAAAATACGCTAATTAGCCTGATTTTTTTATGTCAAATCAAACCACTCATGAAGAACAGAAAATAAATTTTTAAACGTTTATTCATTTATTTTGTTCTACAATTTTTTTAACCGTTGAAAATGTCTTCGAAAGAGGGGTCGTCACGGTGTATACGGTTGTGACTGTAAATATTATCTGAAACAAAATTTGTGAAACGATTATTAATCCGTATGATAGCCGCTATCTCGCTACGGAGGTTTTTTAAAAATCAAAATTGACAAAAATGGCGGCATTTTGAAAAAAGAGTATCGAAATTAACCTATTTCTTCGACAGTTTTTTTGCGTTAAAAAAATATGAAGATTAAACGAGAAAAAAAAAATCAATAGCGAAATAAAAAATGTGTGGGAATTTGAGACGGATACCTTGAAAACTCTTCTTTTGATAGTGTACACCGTTTTGAAAAACTACATTTCGGGAAATCGCGTTTAAAGTTTCGAGTGCGGAATTTTCATATAAATCGTCTACTTACGTTTATGTAAGAATATGAACAGCATGATTATATCCGTCTACACTATCGGATAATGCAAAAAAATAGATTTTTTTGACAATTTTACACTGCGATGATTCCTTAAAATAGATAATATTGGCCAAGACTTGACCAAGCTTTTCTTTGTTATCGTATTTCAATCGGCAAAAAAATTGAATTGTTTTTTTTCTCGCTTTTGCGAGAAAAAGTGCATTCATTATTGTTGATAACCAATGAAAAAAAAACGGTAAAACGAAAAACGTCCGTCAAGACTGAACTCCTATTACACTGACTAAGTGCACCAAATTTCAAATCAATCCGTTCATTAGATGTCGAGAAATCGTGTACACCGTTTTGAGAAACATAGTTTCGAGAAAAACGCGTTTGGAGTTTTACCAATAATTATATCGTTCTAAGCATAAATTTACCTTCAATCTGCGATTCCTACACCTCATGTTGGGCCTTACTCTTCAATTTGAGTTGCCTCAAGCGACGAACGTTTTGTTTTTATCTTCCCAGTTGCCTAACCCCTGAAATATTATACTAGTCCGAGTATTTGTTCGATCGATGGAATAAATTCTAAAAATAACGTGCTATTCCATGTTTTCAATAAATAATTCACTACCACACAATTCCGTCCCACACTTTTTGAGTGTGGTACGAAATTTTCTCTCTCTCTCCTTCTCTCTGCCCCTCTCTTTCTTCTTCGTGCCTCGATAATTGAGGAATAAGTTTTGCACATTGCGTGGAGCCGGGCTGTGTTTCGTGATATTCATCGCCGCTTTCGTTTTTACACAGACTTTTTTTTTGCATGGTGGAATAGTTGATGAGGTGAATGTTTAAGAATATATTGTCTCGTTGGTCAGAAACGATCGATTTCATCGATATCTGCGACGTAGCAAAATATAATTCACAGGAAGACGAATGGGGGGGGGGGGGGGGGGGCGAAAATGCGTGCTTTGGATATCAGGTGAATCAGTGGGGTGAAGAAGCTCTCGTGGACGCTACACGTGTACATTGTGTTCCAGATTCAACCGAGTATGTAGATATATATACGTATATGTTGATACGTGTGGACAGACGAGGTTCAAATATTTGACCCAACGCTCGCTCGCCTCATCATATATATATGTATGTATGTGTGTGTATATATATAAAGGTATGAATTCCATCTGTCAATCTTACCGATTGATCAGGAAGAGGATTGTTATTATATCAGGGATCGTCACTCATAATCGAGAGACTCCCGATTGCGTAAACAATCACGAAGGAATCTTTCAAACCGCCAAGATATTATACAGGCCTCGGATATTAATTGAATTTGACGAAACGTGTCTTGACAGCTCGGCGGAAATTTATTCAATATTCAGTGTGAGGCTGAGGTAATCGAGTTTAAAGAAGGCGTAACAAGACTCCGAGCGTCCGAAAAATAGGTGTTACTTTGAGAAAGTTTCGCGCTCACGAAATGAGTAACTAGAACAATTTCAGGAACTTTATTATACGTATCTTCAAGTGTATGAAACCATCAAAGTTTATTTTCCTACTAGTTGGCGGGTTTTGAGCCTCGTAAGCGCCAGCGTTTTTTAGCTGGAGGAGATTTGGAGCTTGCAGCATAAGTACCAAATTTTGACGTCCAATGCGAAAGATATTTTTCAAAATATTCGGCATTATTATAGGTAGAGACGTACGTAGAATTTTAAGAATATTGCTTTCCATAACGTAGGCAGTTTTTGAAAAAAAAAAAACGTTTTAGTTGCCAAGAATAAAATTACCAAAAAATTGTTTACGAGAGGATTTTTCAGATAGGCGAGGAATCGATACACACTGCGATGTGGAAGTTACCTTTGGAAATTTGAAGTGAATCGTACTAAATTTGTACGCATGATGGCGCAAGCCAACTTAAAAAAAATTGGTTCGCCGTCACATTATTATGAGTTCAATAGCAAAAATGCAGTTCGAATAAAAAGTTTACAATATTAGACCCATTGCACGTTTTTTGAGACCTCAAAGTATCAATTTAGAATTTTTTTTTTTTCAAATCTTTTCGACTAGTTGCCTCAAGGTAAGAGAAGTTGAAATAACCAATGGTGGTTCATGTCATTTAGTTTAATGCTGATGTCGCAATAGCCCTTCGAAGGTTCGAGGCAAACATTAACTAACTGAACTGGCAGCTTTTTTCCGTCTTTCTCTCTTTAAGGGTAATACTTCAGAGCATCTGTCAGAACTATATAGTCTCCAATCCAATCCAATATTGCTTAATTGCAAAATTTAATATTGTAATCACACTGTTATTTATAAAGTGCCTCAGGTCCAACCAAGGCATAAATAAACAAACGATCAATCAATCCTAATTATAATAACCCTACTTTAACGAACGGAAATTGAACGGTTGCATTCGCACTTTCGAAATAATTCGAAAAAACGAGTTTTCCCCTGGCATCGATTCAGCCATTACGCACACGGTTTTCAACAGTTCGGAGATACTTGTTGGTCGAATTAAAATTTGTTCAAGTGTAAAGTCTATTGAACGACGTGTTCGGTGCTCGGTAGAAATTCGTTCAGTGGTGGCACGAAAGCGTCCGTAATGTTGTTAGGCCCGGGGTATATGGAGGGATTTGGTAAAAGTAAGGAACGAAGAACCCTCGCTAATTGCTCCCGCCCAACACCGGCTGCAATTAATTGGACAGAGAGAGGACTCGACAGCTTGTTCTCCCCTCACTCGCATATCCCCAGCCTAAGGATCAATCCCCGGTCCCTTTGTTTCCTACAATGTGCGTCCGTCAACCGAGAGATCGACGAAACAAGACACGAAAAATAGTTCGGTTGACCTGTCGCTAAAAAGAGGAAAAAAATGTTCCGTACGCTGTCGGACGCTCCGCGTGTCCATTACTCCAGTAAAAGAGACGAAAACCCAGCACTTTTTAGCGCAGGATAGAATTTTTGACTGACGGTAGTTGGTTGCATGCTAAAAGTAAGTCCAATAAAATGTTGCCCCTCAACTCGCCCCAACCCTAAGAAACAGGGGTTGAAAACTTAAAAACCCCCGTATCTCGATAATTAATAGCCCGATCAAAAAAGGTTTCAAACAAAAGTTGTTCGGAACAATAAAATTCGTATAAAGTTATCTAACGTCCAACCCCCTATATTTGAAAATAGCAGCACAAAAACGTTTCGAAAATTATGAGTCAGTGATGCTCTCGTGTTTTTGTGCCGCTATTTTCAAAGATAGGGGATTGGACGTCAGATAACTTTATACGTATTTTATTATTCCAAACAACTTTTGTTTGAAACATTTTTTGATCGGGCTAGTAATTATCAAGATACGGCGATTTTTAAATTTTCAACCCCTATTTCTTAGGGTTGGGGCTAGTTGAGGGGCAAAATTGTATTGTGCTCACTTTCAGTATGCAACCATCTACCTTTGGTTTAAACATTCATATCCTCCGCTAAAAAGTACTGGGTTTTCGTCGCTTTTACTGGACTACATGTGCACGCGTAGACTCGAAGATAGAGACTCTCTTCACCGTTAATTATTCCCGAGCCACAAGCCACAATTTTCGTTTCTCTTATAGAAAAAAACCAGGCGAAGAAAGGAAGACAGCGGGATAGAGTGAGAGAGGCTTAATACCTGCTGCTGCAGCCGTTCCGGAGGTCCCCCTAGAAAAGTCCTATTGAGATGGGCTCAAAGACAAAGATAGGAAAACAATGAAGGGGCAATAATAAGAGGCACAAAACCAAACTATATATATATATATATATATATATATATATATATATATATATATAAATGTCTATATACTTTTCTCCGAGAGCATGAATAGAAGACTAAAATGGTGAGAGAATGGATGGACCCAACATGAATGTGCCGGACTTGGTGGGCATACCAAGTTGACCAGGTGTTATACCTGAATGCATAACCTGCCACCAGAGGGGACCGAAAAATAGGAAAACTTGTCCTGTCCGTTTAATACTCATGGGCTCGAGAATGGGCCCCCGGAAAGATGGTTAGTCCTTATGGTTGGCACATCGAATGACCGCCATTTCCCCACGACGTATATCCCGTGCTCGACACTTCAAATGAAGCGCAAGCGCGTAAGCTCTGAGAGGTAAAAGCTCTGGGGCTTTTGCACGAATCTCATGCATTTGGGGCGGGAGAAAACGCGGGGAGATTGGACTAATATAATTGTTAAACGTGTAGGCCTGTGTATATGCACGTGTCGAGTGTTGCGTCACAGCAATGAGAGACGTAGCGGATGAAGAATGTTTGCTTAAAAAAAAAATGAAGAATTCTAAGCGGCTTTACTTTTTCGGAGACTCTTTCACTTTCTCTCGGTCTCTTTGTTTCTCTTCCGAAGCCTTGACGGAATACAAGTCGATGCGAGGGTGTGCTGGTACCGAGCAAAAGATTTTCCATTGCTAAGCCTGCACAATGGTAGAAAAATGAAGGCGCAAGCGAAGGAAAGTAAGAAAAAGAACAGAGTACGAGTTGCAAGGGGGGATGAAAAAGAAGGCAAAGAGACGCGAGCATGGCAGTTCTCAGAGGGCGCAATGCACCCCAGGAGGGTTAGTTAGATGGACACACAACAATGTGACCAGCTACGGGTTTTACGACGTATGACAATGGTGAGGGAGAGCCGTTGGTCCGAAAACGCTTGGCTCGTCCGCCCGCGCACCTGGCACACGGTTAACTTGCTTTACAACATTTTTACTCCAGCCTGCCATACCTGTGTATACATAATTTCGTTTGAGTTCCGAAACCACGTTCGTATACACATACCTGCGCTTTCACGGCCTGAACGATGGAGCGAAACATCGGAACCACCTGAATACCCAAAACGGACGACCCAACCAGTCACCACGAAAATTTCGCAGTCAAGGAAAATCTATCGGACCCCCTACATCCGGTGAACACCTGCGCTTCTCGTTTATATTCCTCGTACAACCCGTGACAGTCTCTCGGTGGGCAAAGCTCGTTTTCGGAAAATTAAAAATGTCCCTCTACTCGCTTGCATTATGTTGGGAGGTCGAATAAGTTGTCGCTATGTTTTTGAGTGAAAATTGATGCTTTAAGAAAAATCTAATGCTGTCAAACGTTTCGAAAGTTTTGCGGGATCAACTGCTAATGATTTTGCAAGTTCAGCTAGCGTCTGATATGTATCTTCATGAAGCAATGCCTCCGATCTTCTATACATATAAAAGGATGTTGAAGTTTGCATCGTTGGAATGCAACGAAATTTCAGGTCCTTTTTAAAAATCTATAATATCAATTGCCAAGAAAATATGTTCGATAATAATGGAAACGAAGAAAAAAATGCGAATTTTCGTTGCTATCCAATGATGCAAACTTCAACTCCGTTATAGAAGAACATGTCCTGACGGATTCATCAACGCCGAGCCAAAACCGCTGAAGCTCACTACATGAAATTTGTACAGTAGGTTGCTTTAGTGACGTAAGCACCCACTAAGAAGGGATTCTTCAAAATTCAACCCTTAAGGGGAGAAAAGGTGTGGCAAAGTTTGTATGGAAATTTAAAAGATCCTGGTCGGATTTACTTGAAATTTGGTATTCGTGTTTCTTCACACAATTAATGAAATACGTATTTCAGAGTTTTTATAAATTCAACCCCTAAGGGGAGAAAGAGGGTGGCAAAGTTTGTATGCAAAATAAAAAAAATCTGGTCAGAAGATTTACTTGAAACTCAGTATTGAAGCCCTTCAACACAATTAATAAAACACGTATTTCAGCGTTTTTCGAAATTCAACCCCTAAACGAAAGGGGGTGGCAAAGTTTGTATGCAAAATAAAAAAAAATCGGGTCAAATTTACTTGAAACTTTGTATGCCTCTAGACACTATGCATTGAATTCCAGCGTTTTTGGAAATTCAATCTTCAAGCGGAAAAAGGAGTAGGAAAATTTGTATGGTGAAAAAAATGTCTGTTCAGATTTACTTAAACCTTAGTGTTAATGCTCTTCAACACAATTCTACGTGTTTCTTGATGAAACATTTCAGGTGCACATTCCATTAAGAAGCGTTCAAAACAAGTCTACGCGAGCGAAGCCACGGGCGCAAAGCTAGTTGGACATCAAAATCATTATTTTTGAAGCGTCTAAACCAATCTCTGCATCTTGCTTCCGACAAAGCATGTCCGCCATAAGCCACAACAACAATTCTGTGTGATTCAGCTGCAGATTAAAAAAAAATGGTGCAGTAAATTACCCCGCAAATACTCTTTTTTGGCACGAAATTTTACATGTTTAACGCTATGAAAAAAAAGTTGTTTACGCTTCGGCGAAATGACGTACACTGAATTTCAAGTTTGCTCATAGTACTTCTTTATAGATGCGTTACCATCTTAACCTACACGCACGCAGTTCTGGTAACGCCATCTGTTGGAAAACAGCGAGAACTTCTTCTCCTCCTAATGCAAAACACAGATAAAGATCAAGGAATTACATGGCGTTGGAGTTTGTATCGTTGGAATGTAAAGAATGTTCTTTAAAAACGTTATTTCTTCAGCTTCTTCGTCACCCAAAGCCTTATCCTGCAAACTTGTGCTGTAGATGTCCGATGACGGGTCTAAGAAACGACTGGGTCATTGCTGTAGCCAAAAATGGCAAAAAAAGTTTGCGCTTTTGAACTTTCGTCGAATCACAACGATGCAAACTTCCATATCACAGAATTGCGTAGTTAACATTTGGAGAGTGGGGTTCGTTGATTACGGTTTGTCGGACTCTGTTATGTCTTTGGGTAGATACATCTAGTGCATCAGTTGACGCATTTCAGGACTGGCAAAAATGCTTCCCCTCTCGTGTTCAGCCTTCCCGGTTATTGCCATTAACTCTTTAGTCGGGCGGCGATTCGGGGGGGTTTATTGCGAGCTAAAATCGTTAAATGCATCACCCACACACTGACACGCACTTTGCCAAATGGCGATTGCGTGGGTTTTTCGCTGAGCCTTATTACAATGTACGACGAAGTTTATGGAATATGCATATGACTGTATATAAATGGGGATTGAAGTATGAAAATTCCTATGCGTGCTACACGGGGAAAAAGATGACACATTCTCCGGCTAGATTTCTCCAGTGTCGCGATTACCCGCAAATATTTGCGATCTTATTCTTATTTTTCCTGAGCATTTGAGTAAGCAGCTCACGTTTGATACAGAGATTACCTCTCAGATTCGATGAATTCGTTCTTAATCATCATTTTTGTTGTTCGTCCGATTTTTTTGTCTGCTCACCAGGTATCGTAATATCGAAACGAGCTCCCGTGGCGATAAACGTTCGCAATTACTTCGCATACAATTAATCGAAGCGCTGGAACAGCAGCGCTTTCCAACGCCGCATCGATTTCTCTCGATATCACTGATAAGGAACATCACCTAAGTGTCCGCCTCCGATTTTGTTGAAACTCACACATGGGATAAAGCGTTGAAAACTATTAGACACGTATTTTTTTTTATCGGCGAAATCACGGTTTTAAGGGGGGAAAACATCCCTCAAAGAAAGGCGTGTCGAGGGGTAGCGTAAAATGGGGTTACTTGGAACAGGTTTTGGAAGTTTTTTTGTAAGTAACGTTTTTTTAGACTCCTAAATACCAACTTTTTTGCTTCAATAGAACAATGTGGCTTTTGGCTATCAAATGTATAAGAAAGTCAAGCCCAACCACTTCCACAATTTTATATATATATATATTTTTTTTAAATGTCAAAGTAACCTCGAATGTGTGACTTCATTGACAAGGCATTGAAATGCAACTTATGTCAAAGATTAAGAGTTACTTTCCCATAATTTTGATTAAAACATTTAATATTTTATGCATTATACATGGAATTAAATGAAAAACATCGATTTTTTTACAATTAAATTGTCATCTTTGGAGGAAACATTTTACATAAAAATATCAAGTACCTAGGATACTATTGTAGGTAGTTAATCAGTCTTATAATTATCATTGAGATAAAAATCAACTTTAGCAACATTATAATAAACTTGAACAACAAATTTGAGCAACAATAGAAAAAAAGTTTAAGCACACATGTGAACCGTATTTTGGTGCTCTGTTAAAGGAGCCCCAAAAACTGTAAAAGTTACCCTTAATGTCAATTTAACCCCGTTTTACGATAAAGGTAATTCTTTAGATAAGTGACTATTCCGAAAAAAAAATTGCCATTTTTTGGGTTATAAATGATATTCAGTCGGGGGAAGCTGACATTTTCGTAATTTTTTTTTGTAATTCGAAAAATAATTACGAATTACAAAAAAAACCCAAACAAACCTAATATAGGCGTCGAAATGTTAAAAAATGCCCTATTTTATCACGTGTTTTCGCGAACTTCAAAACCCTATTACTTTTTAAAGGAGGGGGGTGAATTTCAGCCTCCCCCGACTGAATATCATCATTTATAACCCCAAAAAAAAGAAAATGGCGAAAAAATGTAGGCTCCCTATTCGGAAAAGTCACTTATCTAAAGAATTACCAAATCTACTATAAAAGTATTGAAAAACAAAATTAAGGGGTGACGCGCCTTTTTTGACGGGTTGTTCCCCCTTAAAACCGTTTTTCCGCCGATAAAAAAACATCGCTTATCTAATCGTTCTCAATGCTTTATCACGTTCATGAGTTTCACCAAAATTGACGTCAAATACTCAAGTGATATTCCTCGTGAGAACTTCGAAAACTCGATCCCCAGGCAAAAGTTACGTATTTTCATGGGATCGTTGCAATGTGAGGATAAAAAAAAATCGAACGATTACATATGACGCGAAATAGTGAGTTTCAATAAAAAAAACAAATGTCGTCATTAGTGCACACCCGGGAAGTGATCGTCCAACGAAAAAGCGATAATGGAGAATCCCTTTTCCCAAATCGTCTGTGAACGTGTTCGTTTTAACCTATTAAAGATTCCCCATCCCGATCGCAGATAAGATAGGCGCAAAAGGCGTCGAAGCGAAGGTCCAATTTCGTTTCAGGAAGTGTTCACAAACGTTTCGCTTCACATTCCCAATTTTCATCCCTTATTTTCCAGCCTTTCCACCACACTTTTTACCCACACTCCTCCACTCTCGAGTGTTGCCATTGGAATCTTCATGATGGAAAAAGAAAAAATTCCCACTGGCACGTCGTTACGGCGGGTGACTGCGTTTGACCCAGGGCTCGTGAGGATCGCAGGAGTAGCCATTGCCCGAGGACCGGGGAGAGGCTCTTTTAATCGGCGTGACGTCCGCGAGGGTGGCATGAAAATTATTTCTCCAAGTGTGCATAATACATGTGCAGTGTATTATATACGTGCACATATGTATCGAGGACGAACGCGTCCCGGTAATGCCGGGTAACGTCATTCGATTAATCATTCAGCGCGTGAGTCATTGGATCGTTTACCGGAGGAGGAGGAGAGCAAAACTTTATTGATAGGTGAACGAGAAGAAGAAAAAAACGAACAAACGGTCGAGGAGTTCTTCGGTTGGAACCGATGATTTTCAACGAGCTCACGATATTTGCTATTTTTTTTTTCTGTTCTAGCCTCTCTTTTTCTCAAGGGGGATTTTTCTTCCCTTCGTTCTTCGTTCTTATTTTTTTTTCACTGCAAACCGCTTTCTGGCTCTTAATATTGGAATGCTTTTTCTGACTCACTTTCCTTTTTTTACCCTCAATAATCATATGGCGCTCAAACTGATATTATCCGATCCCTACTCCCTACTCCCTCCCCCCCCCCCCCCCTCTCATGATAAAAATGCGAGCGATCGGTATACCGATAATCAAGAATCTTGGGGCAGGAGGGAAAAAAGAAAAATGAATGTATATCTTTATTTTATTCCGGCGATAATTTTTGATTCGTCATTCCGTAGATTTCGCGCGTTTGTCTCGTCATCAGTCCGGGTGGTCTGCGAAGTCGGAACCAGATTTGGCTGGTCTTACGGGTCCGCAGCCGACTTGTATTATATACAGACTGATTGTTCATCTTTCTCTCTCTCTCTCTCTCTTTCTCTCTCTCTCTCTCTCTCTCTCTCTCTCTCTCTCTCTCTCTCTCTCGTTCTCGCGCAAAGTGGATCCCGCTGTGGGATCCGCAAAATCACGGATTGATAAATGACACGACTTTTATTAGTTATTCACTCGTGCATCGTGGACTTTTGATTGATGCCCTTGCCTGATGACGGGCAGGGGGGGAAGAGAGTCTCGACTCACGATTCATATAGTACGACGCTCCTCGTCGAACATAGAATATATATATATATATATATGTATATATATATAAAATTAAGGTTAAGATTGAGGTTAATTATAACCTCAAGTTTAACCTTAAGGTTATGATTATATATATATATATACACACAGACACACACACCTATTACTATGGATAGGATCGTTATCCGCGTATCAATTCATGCAAAAACAATATACTTGTATTGTTTACGTACGTTTCACTAATTGATCGCGCAGCAAGTCTACAAGTAGACGGAACCATCTATATATCGGCAATTCCGTGCAAAAACAATGTACTTGCATTTCCACTTTCCTTTCATTGATCGTTCACCGACCAAGTCTCAGAATGAAAGCACTGCGCGCGAATAAAAAAAAACTCCATCGACAGTCATAACGATTATACGAAACTGCAAAGTCATCATCGTATTTTTAATTAAATTAATCGAAGCGACAAATATTTGCCCAACCCTCAATCACGCGAGGCGGGACTTTATGATGTGTCTTTCTTTTTTCTTTTAGAGATTTCTTCTGTATAAGTCTTTCATTACTGTTCAATATATGCAGAAGCTTGGCCCATCATCGCTTTACATCTCCATGCATATATATACACAAACACACACATATATTTATATACAGGGTGTCCTGTTATGAATGGATAATCCTGCAACTGTCGAAAAGTCCCACGGTTTTTGAGATAAAAATCATCTGCTTTTGGTTTTTGGCGTGCTATTTCTAAAATGATAACTTTTTGTACCCGGTTTTTTAAAATACTCTTGGTTATTCGTTTCTTTAGAAAAGTTTTCTTTTTAACCTCAAATGTTAAGGAAACTTTATGAAAAAAGATCTTATGCAGAATTTCCATATAAACCAATTGGAACATCTTACTTTTGATAGCCCGCGGTGTAAAAAAATGTACTTCAAAAAGTAGCCTAGTTATTGTCGATTCGTATCAATTGTAGACATGGCATGCGAGAAACCAAAAGCAGATGATTTCTTTTAAAAAATAACGTAAAGCCCAAAATCTCAAAAACCGTGGGACTTTTGCTAAACTGAAATTCCAGCATATAGTAGGACATGATCTGACCTATCGACAGTTGCAGGATTATAGATTCATGGCAGGACACCCTGTACGAATACGTCTGTATGTATGTATAGACGTAGAGTGTATGTGTGTCGATATACTGTAGAAAAAGAAATGTTTCGTTTGTGCTCGTCCGAGACACATTGCTTGAGTATATACGAAGGCGGCGACAAAGTCGCGCGTATACACGCAGCCTCGAGAGAGCACATACGAAGGACGAATTGCAATTAGTAATAATTCTGTCAGACAATGAGCCCGCATCTGATCTGGGCATAAGAGAGAAGAAGTCTGCGCGAAGCTCAGGCCATTTATATATATGTTAATGCATGTGTTATATATATATATATATATATATATATATATATATATATATATATATCCCACTTGCACTCGCATGTGTGAGTATGTGTATGGATCATAGTGCTTCTTCATGCATGTCTGCATATGTACTCCTCTCTCGTGGGACACAATGAGAGATTCATGTCGTCGGCTCGATTTAATGGACGCGATGATGCGAGATTGAGCCAGAGCGTGCGATATACATACGCACACACACACACACACACACACACACACACACACACACACATATATATTTATGTTTAGCCTCGCAGCCAATCGTCACGACTCACCGCATATTCTTTTCGAGTATATTCGCCGGATAAAATGAAATCAGGTTGGAAAAGTTAAGTCAAAGAGAGTTGTTCAATACCGATAAAAATCACGTACAAAACGAGTTACGACTGATTTTTTTTCTGGCATAACAAATTGCAAGCATGACGGATCTGTATTTCGTGCACCATCGAAAATGTATTTTTCTTTGTTCTATTTCTGTTTTCTCGTTTTCGATGACTGCTTTTAAGCGTAGTACACTTTTATTTTATCCAAGGGGTTAGGCTACGATGACGGTACGAAAATCATCGTAATTAAAAAAGATTAATTTTGAAGGAATGGGTCAGGTTATTGAAAAATCGTTTGTACATTTATTTATATGTACTCTACCGGTCAAAAATTTTTCGAACACTTAAGATAATTGCAAAAATGTTTATCACGGGATAATTGCCGAATGATGTTAGAATAATTGGTGCACTTCATTTATTATTTCACGAAGATACTATATCTTTATATAATGAGTTATATTATTCTAATATAATTCTGCAATTGTCCAAAGTGATCGAAAGTTTTGCAATTATCTGAAGTGTTCGAAAACTTTTGAATGGTAGTCCACATTAATAAAATTGGGTGCTAAATTTTCATTAAAAGAGATGAATATTTGAAGAAGTTATGAAGAATCGCGTAAAGGATCTTTGAACGTGAGGAGTTCAACGGTGGATTTAATTTTCGCTACTTTTTTTTAAACAGATAATATTGGCTTGACTTGACCGAGCTTTGTTTATTATCGCGCTTCAAACATCGAAATTTTTGAATATTTTCTTCGATTTTTGTAGGAAAAATGACATTATTGTTGAAAAGTAATGAGAAAAAGCTGTTAGAGAGAAAAACCTCGGTCAAGACTAAACCACTATTACGCTGAATCAGTGTACCAAATTTCAAGTCGTTTCGTTAATTAGATATCGAGAAATCGTGTACACCGTTTTCAAAAAAAAAAAAAATCGAGAAAAACGCGTTCAAGCTTTTACCAGAAGTGACTATCGTCCTAATCATAAGTATACCTTCAATCTGCGATCCCTGCACCATACGATGAACCTCCCTCTTAAATTTGAGTTGCCTCAAGCGACGAACGAGAGTTGTAAAAAATGTCCCAGTAGCCTAACCTCTCAATTCCGTAAGCAGCGACGTGCTATTTTCGAATAACCAGGCTTATCGCACACGGCGGAAAATCGGTCCGCGAAATTCTCGCACCGAGAAAAATCATCTGACGACAATTGACATCAAACCGATGCCACTTTCGGATTCGAAAGTCTCGTAGTGAATCAACATTGATAAGGGCTTTTCGGTACATTGATTCCGAACTTTGAACGACCAGAACGCTCAAAAATCCAAAAAAATACTACCCCGAAAGAATTTTACCGGAAGGACCAAAACTCCCAAAATTCGAACACCGTCAAAATAAATCAGCAAATTCGAAAAGTTTCAAAATTTTCAATAAAACGCCAAATAATTTCAAGATTCTTTTTAACGGAGACTTTGTCCTTGGAGTGCCATATTTCAGGTGCTTACATTTTATTTTTTTTCAAAGGAAACGAGTAAAGCTTCTTGAGTGCGGTTTTTTCTTGCTTTTATTCATGATATACAGAACGTTTAAAAAATTTTTTTTTGAAAAACAAAACCAAAATGGCGGCCGTTGCATCTCCGCGAAAACAGGTCCTCAAATCGCGGGAGGTAAACGGCTGACATCACTGCCCCCTCTTTGTTGATCTGAAACACAAATTCAAAGCATATTATCAATCTGTGACCCTTTGGTCATGGAATGACGGATGGGTTTTTCGTTTAGTACAAATTGCGAAAAATGGCGGCAATTAAAAAAAAAATCGAACTTTCGCGTTTTTTTCGCATAAAAAGATCAATAATAAATGCAAAAATGTATCTATCGAAAAAACGATCCGTCATTCCGTGAAGACATATTTTCCGAGTATGCTCTGCAAATTTCAGGTCGATATGTTAATTACAGCGGTCAGGAGAATGTCAGCCATTTTTAAAAACGTGCTTTCGAGAAAAACGCTTTTAAAGTTTTGTCATGTGTTTACACAAATGTGTTTATAATTACCGCTAATCGGCAATGCCTGGTCCATAGAGGTCCTCCTCTTCTTCCAGCTGCTCATGTTGAGCCGCTAACATCTCCCGCCGATTTCAAGGACAAAGTCTCCCTTGATCAAAAAGTGATTTTACGTCAATTTTGAAATTTGTCCAGACAACAAATCTTCACGAAACTTGCAGTTCCGGAACATTGAAATTAGGAATTTCAAACCGTATAGAAGCATTCAAAGTTCGTAATTACAACTCGGCCCCCCTCGGACTTCTCGAATCGCCTACGATGCAGCGCGAGTCATGCCTCGTTACCGTCGATTTGCACACGAGAGCAGTTTGAGGCGGTTTTTTTTTCTTCAAAATCATCATTCGTTTTACCAGTCACTTTCGCGTATTACCGACGCGCTGAGCACGCTTTGACACACCGGTGGTCTTCGTGTGTTGAAAAGGACATAATGAGAACCCTCTTTCCCCGCGGTCGTTCATACGCGCGGGACCGGACCCCGATGTCGCACCCGCGGAAGCTCCCGTGATAATTATACGGAAACGTGCACGATCGAATGAGAGAAAGAAATATCAAAAGGCACGTTAGAAATTGTATATACGTGCAAACACGGATATGCACACACGTATACCAGCGTTGACATTTTCGACGCGTCATCCTTAATGAATTACCGTGCGAAGCTGGTCTCAGTGGGACGTCGACTATACAGTACGTGCATGCATAAGTACAACATTATATATATATATATATATATATATATATATATATATATATATATATATATTGAGGACCGTGACCAGCTTTCTTTTGCCCCCGCCCCTGCTTCCTCCCCCTCCTCCCTTTGTCCGTCCCCATAAACGATGAATTAAACGTCAGATTTCAATGATCGAATTAACGTCGATATGCAACTATAGCGCGCAACAACAGAGACGATGGTACACAGCAGTCTCTGCTTCTTCGCTATTTATCGTGCACGTATCTATGTACATTCGTAATATACGTGATTCTATCGTTTGGCCCCCGTTAATATACTCGGTCAAGGCTCGCGACCGATCGCTCCTACACATTGTGTTCGAGGCTTGGTCGCCGCGATGAATCTCCGTCTGCGTCTCGTGATCGCGCGTAAGATCGTGATGTTACGTCTCGTTATTGCTCGGATATCGATACCATGTGTGTATATATGTAACGTATCGAAAAGTTTCGAGACTAACCCTGTTGGCGTGTTGCAGGACTGGTCTCGAAACTTTTTGATGTATACAGTGATACTTGATTTGATATGTATTGCCGGCCAAGTGGAGTTCTCATATATATATATGTATATATAAGAATTCTACTTGGCGGCAATTTGCTGAGATTTAACAATTTTTGCACTTAAGGTAAGGGGTATTTATCAATTGAAGGAGTAATCGGAGTATGTCGCAGTGTTGAGGCGAGCAGAAACGCATGGCGAAACATCTGGAAACGTCCGACCGAGTCCTATATCGACCACGTTTTATAGGGGATGTTTTAACGATAATTTCCCCCAACGTACTTTTTCCCACCTTCTCGAGCGCCTCTCCATTATACACGTATATGCATCCAACCGCAGTACTGTACGCTTCCGTTTTATTATATTATTATACTCGGGACGACACGACGCACGGCTCGAATGTCGCTTCGCGCTGCGGTCGCGAGCGGGAAAAAAAGAGAGAGAGAGAAAGAGAGATACCTCGATGTACGTAGGCTGGTAGGTAAAGCTGGTAGAAGCCGCCATGTCTAATTATGTCGCATTGATTTTGTCATTAGTCGGCCCTCTCCACCTTCCCACCTATTCCCGCCTACCCCTCCGCTTCACATCCGCATATATACATGCTCCACATACATATTACTAATGCCTCACTTTTTTCTTCTTACTCGCGGGCGGTATTATTGCTAGTGCAGAAAAAAAATTCTTCCTATATGGCCCGAGAAAGAATTGGAAATGGTTTTTTTCACTCCCGAGCAATTTTCCTTTCTCTCTCTCTCTCTCTCTCTCTCTCTCTCTCTCTCTCTCTCTCTCTCTCTCTTATTATATCTAGTTCAAAATTCACAGGATCCGAATTGGCCATACGCTTCGTCTGCCTTTTTTCCATCTTTGTTCAAAAGCGAGCGCTATTTGCGAGATTGGGCCACCGCTTTTCACAATTTCGCTTTGATTGTCAACAACTTTATAAACTTCAGAAGCGAAAGGTTCACACACACGAGCACCCGTATCTCTCTCTCTCTCTCTCTCTCTCTCTCTCTCTCTCTTTCTCTCTCTCTCTCCCTCTCTCTCTCTCTCTCTCTCCCTCTCACTCGCTCTGTAATTTACTGGTGAAATCGCGAACAGTTTAAAGCCATGAAGTTGCGAGACTTGCCTCATGCACGTTCGATATGGACGTTTATTTCCGCTATTTAGAATAGAATATGAGGCGCACGTCGGGTCGAGTCTCTTCAAGTTTCAACGCTCTTGGGCAAATACTGCCGGACGCGAAGTTGCATTGTTTTTTCAGCCTGCTCTTCTTGAGAGCGTGTAAAGGTAATTGTCACGTTCGCGCAGACATACAGGGAAAAAAATCGCCATTTAAATGGGGTTTTCCGGTGTAAAGATTGGGAGTGATCGCGAGAACTTCGCGCCTATCGATGCGACTGTGTATTGATTGCTCAAGGACCCGACGTGGCACCTTCCACGTAAGGGACTCACAGACAGAATGATTATTATTAATTTGTAAATGTACAATGCCAAGCGCGTATTATTGCGATACTGCGAGTATTATTGCGAGACGAAAATTCAATTTTTATTTTATTTTCCATGATTTTTTTTATAGGTTTATATTATAGATATTGATATAAAAGTTGTGTCACTTAATAAATACACTTTCGAAATACATCAAATTTTTTTATTCATTTATTTTCATAACTAACATAAAAAAAAATTTTAACGTATTTATTTAACCCAAAAAAACTCGCGGGTAACCCAAAATGTATGTAACCAAAACAATTTTTTTAAATGTTTTTTTGTAACCCAAACAAACCCAAACAAACTCTTAAACGCGTTTTTCTCGAAACAACGTTTTTCGACGGCTTGTTGATAAAATCTTCGAAACTACTGAACCGATCCTTGTGAAATTTTAACCTCATATTCTGTACAATTGAAGTTAGCGCATGTCAAGGATTTTTTTAAATTTTGATATTTACTTTTTTGCCAAAAACGGTGAAAGAAACGCGTTTATTTATTTTTTTTTCGTAAAATGTCAGTCATTCCGTCATTTTTGCATACATAAAAAATCGAATGATATGCGCTATAGCCATTAACATACTGGATCTAAAACCATTTGATTTTTTTGTTTCGGATGATCCATCTCCGAGGTTTCGTCAACAGCGCAGGCCTACAATTTTTCACGATATTGAAGTTTGCATCGTGGGAACGCAATGACATTTTTTTTTCTCCCGATTGTCAATTTTTTCGGCCATGTACAAGTACGGCAATTACTTAAACATTTTTTCAATATTATTACTGGAACCCTACAAGCTAAATCGATCGAAGAAATTTTTTGTTAATAACGCAAATGAAGAAAGCGGGAAGATAAAAGGAATTTTCGTTGCACTCGAACGATGCAAAATTCAACATGGTAATTTTTTTAGGACATTTTTTAACTACCATTTTTGTCTATAAATAGTGACTTGAATAATTACATTTTTTTAATGTGTTTCGAAATTGTATTTATTAAGTGTAACAACTTTTATATGAATATCTATAACATAAACCTAGAAAAATCACGAAAAAAGCCTTTTTTAGCGGCTAAAGTGAGGAGACCCCTTAATCGTTGCACTTTTTCACTATAAAAATCACCCATACGTTTTTAAGTGTTCTTATTGGAGACTTACGACGTCAACTCGCAAAAAAGAAGGCTTTGAATAAGCACAAAAATAAACAATCGAAAAATTAACAAACAAAAATTGTTGCATTCAAACCATGCAAACTTCACCGTCATAATAATTCGGCTCTAAATTCAATATTCGTTTGCGTCTATGCTCGCGAAAATTGCAGCTTTGCCGCGAGGATTTAATTTCTTTCTGTGAAAGCAAAAACTCGGCTTTCCCATGGAACACATGGATGTTTATCACGGATCCATGACGTACTCCTCTAGAGAACTGGGTTTCGATCTGAGGACTACTGCTGGGAGAACTTGCTCACCGTGTGTCGTTACTGGATCGCCCATCTGTGTGTGTGTCTGTGTATCAATGCACGTGTGGACGCATGTACGTATACAAAAACGTGACATTATAATGGTCCCAATAACAACTCTCGGTGTGCGCGGCCATTAACAAACGGGGTGAAAAAGAAGGGCCGGGGGGTGGGGACTGAATATGTAGAGTATGGTACACCAGAGAAAGCACGTATATACCGATCACCTCGCACGCACTCGGCGTTCCTTCGCTTTGATGTTACATCGTAATAATCAACGTAGACCGGGCGACCATCTTTTTTTCCTCGTTTATTCCTTTATCAATCATAATTCATTTTCCTCTCTTCCCGACGAATCGTCAATAATATATTAACGCCCTCTACCGCCCAAATAATAAAATACGGCTCAAACAACAATAAAGTATAGTACGGAAAATAAAAATAAAATTATTTCGGTATTTTGCGATAAAATCGTGTAGAGCAAGAGAGCGAGAGAGAGAGAGGGAGAGAGATTTTGACACACGTTGATAATATATCCTCGTATACACCTATATGTGCACAAGTTTCATGGCGTTTCTGGCTGAGAAAACGACGACGCCTCCATTCATCAACGCGCGTTCTCATTACACTTGTATGTTGACACGAAATTACCGCGAGTTTCCCGCGTACGTATATCATGTATCACAAGTATTCGTGATAATTTATACAGTCCCCGAGAGTCTCGTGCGCGTCTTCGATGTATAGATAGGGTGTCTCAAAATCACCTGACATTTTCATTTATTAGTAAAACGTATTGTTTATTTTAAAAGTGCGAATATTCTTAATTTAATATAAGGTACAAACATGGAGGTTATGTGTGGAATATCCGATAAATGGCCGCCTCGTCCCTGTTTGCAAACGTTCGCTCTTTTGACAAAATTTTCAATAACATTTTGGCATAATTGCGGACTAATTTCATTAACGGAGACTTTGTCCTTGGAGTACCATATTTCAGGTGTTTACATTTTATTTTTTTTAAAGGAAACGAGTAAAGCTTTTTGAGTGCGGTTTTTTTCTTACTTTTATTCATGATATACAGAACGTTAATTTTTAAATAAACGTTAAAATTTTGTTTTGAAAAAAAAACCAAAATGGCGGCCGTTGCAGCTCCGCGAACACAGGTCCTCAAATCGCGGGAGGTAAACGGCTGACATCACTGCCCCCTTTTTGTTGATCTAAAACACAAATTCAAAGCATATTATCAATCTGTGACCCTTTGGTCATGGAATGACGGATGGGTTTTTCGTTTAGTACAAATTTCGGAAAATGGCGGCAAAAAAAAATCGAATTTCCGCGTTTTTATTTCGCATGAGAAGATAAATAATAAATGCAAAAATGTATCTATCGAAAAAACGATCCGTCATTCCGTGAAGAAATATTTTCTGAGTATGCTCTCCAAATTTCAGGTCGATATGTTAATTACAGCGGTCAGGAGAATGTCAGCCATTTTAAAAAACGTGTTTTCGAGAAAAACGCGTTTAAAGTTTTGTAATGTGTTTACACAAATGTGTTTATAATTACCGCTGATCGGCAATGCCTGGTCCATAGAGGCATCCCTCCTCTTCTTCTAGCTGCTCATGTTGAGCCGCTAACATCTCCCGCCGATTTCAAGGACAAAGTCTCCCTTAATGGCGCGTCACGGTATTGAAGTTTGCATCGTTGGAAAGCAACTAAAATTCTCTTTTCTTCTTTTATTTTCATCAATATCGACAATATTTTCTTGCCAATGTATGTTGTAGATTTTGAATAAGGATTCCTAAAAACGTTTGATTGATTTTTGTAGCCCAAATCGGCCAGAAAAATGCTTTGGCAATCGAAAAAAATTGTGTGTTGCGTTCCAACGATGCGACCTTCGGTACCATTGGCGCGTCCAATTGCTTCCTTGTACTCCGGAATGGTCTGTGGATCATTGGCATACACTTTTCCGTTCGGAAAAGCCCAAAGAAAGAAGTCCAATGGCGTCCAACACGACCGTGAAACTTCGTCTGCAATAACTATGCAGTAACAATGCAGCAAATAACAATTTCTATGCGTTGCTCGATCGTGTAATTCTCCATGACTAAACCTCAATACTTCCTGATGCCAGTTGTCAAAGATCAGTACACTATGTTCGCCACACAAAGAAATTCGCCAAAAAAAAACAGGTCATTTTGAGACACCCTTTACATATGTGTCGAACGCGTATGTGTAGTCTCGATCGATTTATCTCGAGACCGACCAGTAAGAGCATCGAGAATATCGTCGAAAATGAGCTCCGGAACGATGGTGGAGTTTGCATCGTTGGACTGCAACGAATTTAATTTCTTTTGGCAGATTTCGCCTGCAAAAGTTCTCCAACCATTTGTTTAGATAAATTTATAAAAAGAGATCGCCCATAATAATAAAAATATTGAAAATAAAATGTAAAACGGAATTTTTGCCGGGTTCCAACGATGCAAACTTCAACACCATAGCTCCGGATCAAAGGTGCACAAACCCAGCGAGTATAAAGACCGCGCATGTACCTACACATGAAGCTTCGTCGGACTATGGATAAAAATTGAATCCTGTGTCGAAATTAAATGAGCTCGTGAGAAAGTCTTCTGGTGTGTGTGAGTGTTGTGTGTGGTGTGTGTGTGTGTGTGTGTGTGCTTTCGCATTTTTGTACACACACACGCAAATATCCGTATATATGCTTATGTTATACTCGACATGGGCACAGCGCTAATTCGATGTGAATCGCGTGTCGTTCGTTTTGTCTCGATCATATATGCTGCTTCTTCCTTGCGCACGAACGCTTGACTACACGTTGTATTCGGAGATATGTGCATCTACGAGCATGTGAGGAAATATGACTTTGAGGACATTGTGCAATCCCCAATGACTTCGAAATTGTACCTCCGCGTGAATGTAAGCGTACTCGTAGAAAAGCCACGTCAAGGGCTATATCTCGCCCCGAAATCAACGATTCATTCGAATCAATTTCGAAGCCCGGCATCTAAAGAGTCAGGGCTGCTGATAGCTATAGGTGCACAGATATAACGTGTTTAAATCACACTTTCTCTCATATATGTACATGCATTGAAACTGAAAGGGGTGCCTTATGTTTCTTTTTTTCATTTTCACAAAATGGCTTCGCTGATATTGACTAAAACAAGTAGAAAAATCATATCTGAAAAAAACTCCCGCGCTTTTATAACTTGAGAACTCGTAAAACGATTGCGATGAATTTTCTGCGAAAACGCAGCTCGAAGTGCAGAATATCATTGAGGCTATTGAGTATCACGTCGGTAGTTAACTATAATTTCATAAACAAGTATACAGATAAGCAACATTCGCGTTCACAATTTAAAAAATACGGCAACACCAAATAAGTCCAAAGAAACTGGTATGTTAATAAGCGAGTAAATTAAAAAAAAAAAACAAACGCACAAAAATGTACGAATGATCAGAGCGCGTTAGTGATTTCGTATTGTCAAGAATTGCCTTCGCGGATAATTATTTTCAGGGAGAGAGGGAGGGGAGGGTAGAAAAGAGAGGGTGACAGCGAGATTGTGATGGGTAAAAATCCTATGCACTTAGTTAGTGCGAATCCTTTTCAATGTCTTGCGGAAAATGTTTTGCAATTGCTTCGAGAAAACAAGACGTAAAACAGAAGGGGGGTGATTTGCCATTTGGCACAGTTAGTATATATATGAATTTCGCATAAATATCACAATAAACAAAATCCTCACTAATGTGAAAAAAAAACGTCAAAGTGCGTTTTTCTCAAAGCAGCATTTTTTGTGTTATGACACTTTTGTAGTGAATGAGCGATATATATATGTGTGTAGAGTGAGAGGGGGGAGGGAGGGAGAGAGAGAGTACGGTTACATGCACGTGTGTACATTGAAATACTTGAATATACTTATGGCCTCAGTTGTGCCTCGTTGTTTGCCAAGTGCCTGATATCAATTTTGTACATCCCCGTATACATATATATCCACACGCATAGACGCACCGTAACTCAGGCTCTATTATACTTTCGACGATCTTAAATACCCGATGAAACGGCATAAATCATCGGGACTCGTTGAAACTTCACACGCGGGCTATAAAAAATGGAGGCAATCAATTAATTGGAGAACCGAGTGGGGTGACCGCGTCGTTTTCGACGATACGAGAAAAACATCTTGATTCGAAATACGGTATCCTCAAAATGGGGAAATTGGTATATCCTTTCGATAATGTTATAGTACCTCCCAAAATATCAGCCAGATCGATCAATAACTTTTTGAGCTGTAACATGAGGAATTTTTCAAAAGGCACCTTCAATACCTTATAACGCGGCCATTTTGTTTTGTTTAAAAAAGAAAATGTTTTTTTTTTAACCCCTGAAAGTTGTAAGAAGATCAAAGATTTTTAAATGACGCGATTATTTTATCAGTTTTAAAATAAATTAATGAAAAATTACTCATTTTCGGGCGTCTAAAGGGCGTCTAAAGGACCCCTTTAAAGCCAGGTCCAGGTTTACATTTCGATCGAGCCTTCATTAGGGTGGCACAAATTTCAGCTCGATTTTTTTTCCTTTGTCTGACTAGTCAATTATTTACTTTAAAGAAGAACAAAAAATCCGCGAAAGCTGCGAGCGGTCAAAAAATATTTCGAGATCGCTCAAGCCTCCCAAAAATTGGAATTTTTATTAAAAAAACAATTTTTTTCGTGCACTTTTCATTTTGGAATTTTACGCTTTATAATTTTTCACGTAAGCTTCAGAAAGCTTTAGCCGGCTAATGAATATTTAGTGGTCACTCAAGAGCTTCGAAGTTTTCAATTGACGCGATTTTTTTCTCTTCTCGCTCATAAATTTAACACTTTGTAAAATTTTCGAACCAAGTAATCCTTTTTTTTCGGATTTTTTAATTTACCCCACACTTCTAACCCGATAAAACAAGGGACCTATAATTTCGTTTACGGACAAGAGCTTTAAAGAATTATTTTATGAGAACAACGATTATAATTCTTGGGTTAGTAGTGTGAGGTAAATTTGAAAAATATGTTTCTAAAAAAAACGATTATTGCTTTGAAATTTTTACCAAGCGTCAAATTTCTGAGTGAGCCGAGAAAAAAAAATTGACCAAAATTGAAAACTTCGAAGCTCTTTCGCGACCACTAAATATTCATTGATCGGGTAGAGCTTCCGGGGGTCAATTTTTAAATTACAAAGCCTACAATTCATGGCTGAGAAGTGAACGAAAAAAAATCCATTTTGTAATGAAAATTTGACTTTTTGGGAAACCATACGCGACCTCTAAATATTGTTTTACCGCTTGTAGATTTCCGAACAATTTTTTTTCTCTTTAAAGTAGATAATTGGATGGTGAGAAGAAGGGGAAAAATAGAGCTCACATGTGTGCCACCACTTCCTATATTGAAGCTTAAAAATTCTAACTCATCTCGATTTGGCAATTGGCAATAGTTTTTTAACTCTCCTGTAAAAAAGTCATTCATGAACAAGTCCGGGTCTGCTCGCCGGCTCCTCATTTGTTGCACGCCAAAGTTCGATGAAATCCAAAAATCGCGGTGACCGCGAAAGTACGCCGGCGGGGGGAATAAGGGAAGAGAGAGGTAAACGCGTCCGTTAGGTATATGGCTAATTCGAAGTTCAGGGAGGAAGAGAATGAGACTTTGCAGGGAGCTACTTCGCGTCCGGAGTGCGCTGAGGTCTGGAATCCCGGAGGAGAGAGAAAGAGAGAGAAAGAGAGAGAGAGAGAGAGAGAGAGAGAGAGAGGGTGGAAGGCACATCAGCGGCGTGCTTCTCTCTCTCTCTCTCTCTCTCTCTCTCTCTCTCTCTCTCTCTCTCTCTCTCTCTCCCCCTCCCCCTCTCTCGCGGTCTCTCTCACACAACGCGGCGTGCGTGCAGCGCGTTACGAACGAGTTTCTCACGGTATATATGGTGTTGTATGTGCCTCGTGGATGCATTCGAAGGAAATTATAAGGGAACGGGTTAAAGCCGGGTTAGCGAGAGCTCAGAGGAGAGGGTTGCCCGAGCCCAAGAGCCAAGTCAAGAGAGTGTTCATAATACGCGGAGAAGAGGCACAAGGATACGCGAGACGAGAGATAAAGGAGGTGAGGAAAGAGGCTCGACGCGGGGGCGGGCATATACGAGACCAGAAACGAGGAGCGAGGGGCTAAATCACACTTAATTGATATCACAAAGTCCAGAGGGAGAGAGAGAGGGGGATGTTCATCTCGCGTTCTCTGAACATCAACGTACCATCAGGGAATACGAAGACCGAGAACACCATCGGAGGTTACGTATATATCGACCGATGTACATGTAAATCTGCTTTGGAACACCCCGTGGCCCACGGGCTTTTTCCTTTCTCCCGGCCCGACAACTTAACTTCATAATCGTCAGCTCTCGCCTAACAACCATATCGTGGATTAACCTTCCGATATACTCGCCTGTCATTATCCGTGGAGCGAGGATTGCCGAAGAATGCGAGAAATGTTCCGTTTGTTTCAGCAACGCGAGACGAGTCGACGTATGATGTATTTTGAACCTTCAAGTTTTAACAATTGCTTTACGAAATTTGTCGATGATCGTCGGAGCTTGGGACACTAAAGGGTTAGGTTCGTGTGACGAGAGGAAAATGGGAGTTGAAAAAATTAACTTTTGAGGAATAAGTAAGATGATTGGAATATCGTTTGGAGATGCATTTGTACGAGGGTGAAGGAAAAGGTTCTTGGAATCAGTATGAAAATATAAGAAAATGCAAATAAAAATATTATTCTTAGCGTCTCCTTCTACTTCTATATATTTGGACTACCGTTTTTTCAACTTTCTTGTTCCTTCCTAAAAAAACATTTTCTCGACTCTCAAAAAACTCTTCTACGCCAGCCAAAACCGCGTCATCATCGTCAAATTTCTTCCCCCCGATATGCTCCTTTAATTTTAGGAATAGGTGAAAATCACTGGGGGCTAAGTCCGGAGAATATGGTGGGTGGTCAAGGATTTCGAAGCCAGCAGCTGTTTTTCAGGTATAGGCATTTTATCACTGCACCTAACTCACTTTTCTCCATATTTGAGTATTTTTAACAGCTCTTTGCACAAAATAATTAATAACTTGAAAACGATAGGATCAAATTGACCGAAACTTTGCATAAATATTGTGTGATTGACACTCATTAAAATAAATGTCAAACTACCCCCAAAAATAATGTATCAATACGCGCTTCTGAGGAGTTTTTGATTCGCCCTCGGATTTCGGATTGGGCTTTTAATTATGTAAAAGTATATACATTCAAAAATATGTTTAATTTTCTTTATTTAAAAATATCAAATATATACAAGGATATTGTATGATCCTTGGAGCGTCGTAAAAAAAATCTGCGTATACGGTACCCACTGGTGTTTCTTAAAAAATCATCTGAAAAAAAAAACCAAAAAGATTATTAAATTAGATACTATAATCTAGTACTTGTCATAGCCGATTTTGAAAATTTCGATTTATGACAAAATGGCGGACGTTTGAACATAAATAGTGATTTTTGGGCCAAAAATTAGTTATTATTTTGCCTATAAAACAAAAACTAAGTAACGGAAAAAAATCCTATGACAAGTACTGGATAATGGTGTATAGAATAACCACAAAAAACCTCAAGGCAATCGGTTCATTGGTTTTCGAGAAATGTTGGGTACCGATTGGAAAAACGTGGTTTTGAGAAAAACGCGTTTGAAAATTTGGGAATGAATAAATCATGAAATTTGTCAACTTACATGGAATCATCGATACCAGGCCCATGGTGTAGGTCTTCTACGGTCGACGGAATGTTCATAGCTTGTAAATCCTCGACCTCGACCATCTAGGTGTATATCTCCCCTTAACCGACCTTTTTTGGTATCGTGTTTCAATCGTCGCAAGAAAATTTAAATTTATTTTCGCTTTTTCAAGAAAAAATGACATTAGCATTGGTAATGACTGGAGAAAAGAATGTTAAGAAGAAAATCTTCGGCCAAGACTAAACTACTATTACACTGAATAACTGAAGTGTCAAATTTATGGTTAACTCTTCAATCTAAGCCTAACACCCTAATATCATCACTGTAAAGAATAAATAAATAGACACTGCAAGGAATAAATAAATAGGCACATAAATAGTCACCGAGAAAAAAATATTACTTGGATCAACGAAATTGTTCAACCACAGGTAATCGATAAAATATATAGATCAAAATAGATTAAACCCAAAATATTTGATTATTCCGAGGATTCGTTGGTTCGATGGAATAAATAATTCTCCAAATAACCGAATATTTTTTCAATATATAATTCGTTCGTATCTCCCAACGACGAATTTAGCGATCTCAAGTCCTTTTTTCTTCAGCATATACTAAAAACCCATGATATTCCACCTTCTATCTATGACGTTGAAGTTTGCATCGTTGGAACGCAACTATAATAATTTTCTTCCAATTGCCAATTTTCTTTTCGCAAATCAAAGCTACTGTAAACTTGTCTAAGATCCTTTTCAGAGACCTACCACCTAAATCTACCAAACGTAATTTTGGATAACAATGAAAATGGAGAAAAACGAAAATGAAAAAGAGTTTTCGTTGAATTTCAACGATGCAAACTTCAATACCATTTCCATCTAACATTCTAGATCGCAATCCAAGCTTCCTCCGCGAAGAGGCCGAATTATCTTCAATTAGTCCATTCGTCATTAAAAATAACCTGGCCCGCGCAAATTTCGAAGACGTCGTGGGGACACCGGGAAACCTGCGACAAATCTTTTCCACCAACGATCTTGCGGCCACGCCCGCACTCCAACGTCGCATTATTACCTTCAATTTTCGAGGAAACTGCCAACTTCCGTTGCACTGCGGGCGATGCTCGTATCGTGTCTGGACGGAACTCGGAGCTTATCGGTGAAAAGGGAGTTGAACCGAACAATGACTGCCGCCGTCGTGATCCTCAAGATATCTTCCGGAAGAAAACGTCCTTTTATTTTCTTTCACTCGTTTTTTCAAGAGATACACATGCAAAATCACCCCATCACTACGCGTATACACTCGAGACGCGGTCAATACGGTAAATGATGAGATGCGTACGGGACAATTGGGCAAAATTGGTCCGGTCCGGAAGACGGAAGAATGAAAAACATTTTCGGCATGCGTGCGCAACGTTTTTACGATAAAAAAAACCGCGAACAGCGGAATGCTTACACTGCTGCCGTACTGCTGTTGTTGAAGAAAGTTTTGCGTACCCTTATATATGTACAGCGTGTCCTGTTATGAATGGATAATCCTGCAACTGTCTATAGGTCAGATGATGTGCTGGAATTTCAGTTTAGAAAAACTTCCCCGGTTTTCGAGATAAAAATCATCTGCTTTTGGTTTTTCGCATGTCATTTCTACAAATGATAACCTTTTGACCCGGTTTAAAAAAAACTCGGTTGTTTGTTTTGTACAAAAGAAATGTACCACGCATATCGTGCCAATTACTTCTAAAAGTTGCTTAGTTATTGTCGATTCGTGTCATTTGTAGGAATGGCATGCAAAAAACCAAAAGGAGATGATTTTTTTTAAAACTAACATAAAGCCCTAAATCTCGAAAGCCGTGGGACTTTTACTAAACTGAAATTCCAGCATATAGCAGGACACGATCTGACCTAACAGTTGCAGGATTATCCATTCATAACAGAACACCCTGTATATATATATATGCTTATGTCCGGAATCGATGTCATGTGGTTCGATTGCTGGCCCTTTTCACCTTATTTGAGACGCTCTCATTCTCCCTTCCTCCCTCTGTTTGTCCTCTCGTGAAACTTTTTTTTGACAATGAACGTGGTCGAATCAGGTGGTCACGTATACATTGGTCCGGTTTCCGGTCCGAAAAGTATAACGGGACAACAAAGACGAGACCATCGACAGCATCAAGTCTCGTCGCAGCTCTTTCACAGCCCTCAAAAAATACCGTTACTATGATTTGCGCATCTTTCATATCTGTCACTCCCTTTCTTTCCCTTTCTCGGTATCTCGTTGCCGCGCTTTCGAAATATGGCGATTTTTTTATATTCAGCTACATATATATATATATATATATATATATATATATATATATATATATATATATATATATGAGAATGATATCCCTCTTATTGCAGACTTGTCAACCATCTGTGATATCCGCGCGAACTCTCTCCCGATACTTCCGTGTTATTTCTATTGTTCTTTCGTTCTTTTTCTTTTCGCACGGATCTCCCTGTTGTCAAAAACCTGTCGATGATCGTGCTCGTCGACAATGTATACATCGTGAGAGAATATTCCGAGTCACGCGATACATTCGTGGCACTTTGGATGTGAGAAATAATTCATAGGAAATGAGGAGAAAGAAAAGAGCCACAAAAAGAGATTTGTCTCTCTTGTATAAATAGTTTTTTTTTAAATTGTTTCTCTCTCTCTTACGAATATTCGGGAGTCATTTATTTTTCTTCACTCGCGCTCCGAGAAACACACGGGAGCACGTGCCGCATAAGACGATGGGGCACCAGACGAAACGAACGTGCGAGCAGCACGGACGCGTCAGACCGATGACGATTAAGATCTTATCGTTTAATTGGAGGAAGAGTATAGCTCCCTCCTGTGTAAAATGCCACCAGCGCGAGCGAAAATAATCGAGCTGTGTCCAAACTGACCTGACACTATACTCTTACCCCCTTCACCCCCCCCCCCCCCGCCCCTTCTTCCGTGGGTACATACATCTATTTTTCGTTTCTCGGCAAATTTGACCCTGCCGATATAATCTCGTGGCGCCCCCGAGGGGAACAACCGAAACACTGATAAATTATCTCGACGATCCTAGAGCGAGCCTCGGAGATAGAGAAATTTTTTTTCGAGACTTTCTACAATGAATCCCCCCAAAAAGCGGAAAGTCCTCGGCCAGGTGACGCTGCAACTTTGGCAGATGTTTCCTCAACCGTTCCCTTTTGGGTCTATCGCTTTGCGGGCCTCGATACACTACTCCCTCGGCCCTTAAGGGCGCGATCGTCGAAAAGCGTCGTCTCCGACTACCTTTTGCCAAAATATCGCTCTCTTCGTGACGATTAATACGAATGATTGATTTGAAAACAATAGTAACTTTTATGAGTCACATTTTTATGGTGTTGAAGTTTGCATCGTTGGAACGCAACGAAAAAATCAGTTTTACATTTTATCTTCCATATTTTCATTATTATAGAAGATCTTTTTTCAGATTTTCATTGTAAATGTCTCAAAAATGGTTGAAGGATTTTAGTAGGCAAGGTCTGCGAAAATAAATTAGGAGAATTCAGAAATATTAATTTCCGTTGCATTCCGGCGATGCAAACTTCAACCTCATTTTTACCTTTTTTCCAAAAATTTTCGAAAACTGTACATAACCCCTTAATCAGCTAATTGTTCTACCAGTGTATGGAATTTGAAAAATCGATTTTCGAGTCATCTAAACTGGTTTCCCGTCTCAATACTCACCATGCATCTCTTCCCAGATAGGGATTGACGATAAAAAAAGAGCTCGCCAAGCTCTGAAACAAGGCTCACATTTTTTAATTCAGGCTGAGCACCAGCCTGATTTCGGGCCTAGCTGAACCCCTGAATGATAACGCGGTTTCAGGCTGTTGCACACAGGATTGACCAAAGGCTGGTAGAAAAGCCTGTACTAAGCCTGAAACGACGAAACAACAAGGTTCAAAACGAGCCTTAATGAAGCCTTCACGAGCATTTATGACCAGGCTTATCCCAAACTCTTCTCGAGGCTGTATGAGGCCTGTTTTTACTTTTCTATATTCTACATTGGGGTAAATTTAATAAATTTGTAAACAATTCACTTTATTTATTATATATATTTATTATTCATTATATTATTTGTTATAAAATATATATAAAATATTTTAATCACAATACTTTATTTTATTTATTGTTTATGGGACACGTAATACACAGAGTGTACGCAAACCCCAGAGAGTGAGTACATACGAAATGTGTATGTGACTTGAAAAAAACTTTTTTGTGTACCTCATAAATATCGATAAGAGAATATGTTTAAATGTTCTGAGCTGCCTCCTTCGCTTTCGTTTTTCGTGCCTTCGCACCCGACAAATTTATTGCTAATTTTTTTTTTACATAAAAGTACAGAAAAAAAAGATTATTTAAAATTTATTTTATTTTATCACTACCTGAAACAAGGCTGCATTCAGCCTTGATTTTTTAGCCTTAAAATTCACTGGCTGAATAAAGCTTGAAATAACCCTGAGTTTAGGCTAAGCAGCCAGTCTTGGTTCCAGGCTGCTCCAAACGATGCAATGAAACCTGGCCCCGGTCTGTCTCACTCAGGCTCGGTGAAACGAGGCTCGCACAAGTTTGTTTCCATCGTCAGCCTTTTGATTCCCTACCTGGGTTACAGTCAACCTGCCATGCAGATGCGTGGTAGTCGATAATGCACACACACGTACGGACTCCTTGCGTACAATCCCAGCTCCACACGCTAACGTTTTCGCAAAAAAAAAAGTCTCGTGCTATTTTCCCCGCATCTGCATAATCCGATGCGGAAGCGTCTTGAGTCTGGTCGACGAGCCAAAAAAAGAATATACCTCACAAGAAAACGTGCAGCGAAGGGAACATCATCGAACACGTGTAAAAGCGCAATCGAAGCGTTTCGCTCCGAGAGGGACAAAAATATAAAACAAATAAAGTTCAATCGTGCGACGAGGCGCAACGCGAGCCTGCAGAATTTCGCTTGTCCATATAATAACGTGTGCGTTGAGCCGCAGCTACGTACGAAACGTTGCGTCTTCGTCGCCACTTCGAGAGAGAGACAGAGAGGGAGAGAGAGAAAGAGAGAGAGAGAAAGAGAGTATCATCACCAAGATCGATCTCGCGTCCCGTTTCCGATCCTCCCTCATCACGATAATCCATAATTCGCGGGTCGAGTTGGGTGTGGATACGGAGGTATATACACCATGGATGTAATACGAGCGTGGAGGGAAGTTGGGCATCCACCGTATCGCACACGCATTTTGCAAAGTGATACGCCGTCGTATAGGCGTATACATACGTATACGCGAATATCTACGGGACTATATGCATACGTACAAATGTGTTACATCTCCATATGATACCCCGTGCGGTATAGTTGCGGTGCTTGCGGGCTTTGGCGGATTCTCTCGATTCGCTCGGGGATACGCTATCTCTACGGTGACTGGATTATGGAGTTTGTACCGCGGAATTATGGAAGAGAGAGAAAGAAAGAGGGAGCAAAGATGAAAGGAGAGTAAAAGACGGGGGATGGTACGAGAGAGGTCCATAATGCGATACACGTATATACCATAATGTCCAGCAATGGTGGTTGAACACTCGAATCTTGTATACCTGTATGTCCTATTGTAACAGGAGAGGGAGCGAGAGCGAGAGCGAGAGAGAGAGAGAGAGAGAGAGAGAGAGAGAGAGAGAGAGAGAGAGAGAGAGAGAGAGAGAGAGAGAGAGAGAGAGAGAGAGAGAGAGAGAGAGACAGAGAGGAAGAGGGAGAGAAAGAGAAAAGGAACGAGGAGAGGATATAAGAGAAGAACTGGCAAAGAGAGTGAGAGATTCTTCGAGATGAGAGGGCCTCAGGCCGTCACGGCGTTCTACACCCCCAACGTGTAATACGTGCGGGCGGATCGCATACACATATACATTGACACATCCCGTCGTTCACGAATATATATATATATATATATATATATATATATATATATATATATATATGTATATGTATATATATATATATGCAGAGTGCACATATGTACATATACCGAACCTATATGTCTATAAGTGTGCGTTCGCTTAGCGCACACGCGTTCAGTGGAGAACCGCATCTCTTGCGCTCACTTCTTCTTCCTCCTCTTCCTCCGCCTTTCCTCTCTTCAGCATCGTCCCCGGGCGCACAACACACCTACTTATCCGTCCGACGATCCGTTAGATTCCAGGGATACCGCGAACCGATGCCTCCCCCCCCCCCCCGCACTCGCGCGCGGTTACTCCGCTACAACTACTAACCATCGAGCTTCGTGCATTGCGGCTCTGTAAAGTACGAGAGGGGGGGGGGGGGTGAGTGAGAGGGAGAGAAGAAGATGATCGTGCGCGAGCGCTCACGGCTTGGCTCGATTTCACGTAATTGGGATGCAATTATAAAATAGCCGGGGCGCTCCCGGCGCTTTTACACACCGTTCGCTTCGAGGAAAGCGGCGTTGCTTGTACAGCACCGCGGGCGCGAAGATGCGAGAGTTGACTATCCAGCCTTACCCTTTTTCGTTTTGATACTTTCCTTGTCTTCCGTAGCTTGTCGGCTTCTGTATAGATATAGGGATTTCTGGAGGGGCTCGTGCGTATATATATATATGCGCACACACGTGTATAGATCAGCGTAGCCAGGAGGGGGCACGACCCCCCCAAAAAACCCGGTGCCCTTTAGGAAAAACTGGACCCAAAATGAATAAACTCAGATGATTGATTTTATTTAGGCTTCAACCAACCAAGCATAAAGAAATAAAACTTGAACTACTTCCGTCGTTGTAGTTTCGTAATTTGTATAAAAAGTAACCATTTCATGACTTAAATGAAATAGGTGATCAAACCAGTGCATTAAATGAACCAATACTTGTCGACCGATACAGAAGCAGGAAAATACTGGAAGATCAACATTTACTGCCAAGTTATAGATGGTCTCATTGCAAAACTAAAACATAGATTTGAGAATCTACCGTTAGATTATGCAGTTGATGGATTGTCGAAATTATTTATGAACGGAGAGAATTTCAACGGTAATTATTAGAAAATCTTTATAGTTGATACGTCGGCCTTGGAAGCTAAAGCGATTGTCACGAAATACATACTTTCTTTTGAAAAATTATCGAATAAGTGCTGGAAATTCAAGGAAGCATATTGAAAAGAAGTACTGCTCGGTTTTATTTAAACTTATCCGAACAGCACCCCCCCCTCCCCCGCCCCAGTGAGCTCCGCCGGCTGTGAGAGGATTTTTTCTGCTACGAGGCGAATAAAAACGTGGCTTGAAAGCACAATACTTCAGAAACGATTCCTCTCATATGTCACTGCTGAACTTAGAGAATAACGCTGTAAAAAACATGTCAACTGAAAAAGTGTCGAGCCGATTTGCAGAGATTGCAATATGAGACTTATTTAATTGGGTAACTACTGAAAGTAAAGTTTAAAGACTGGCAACTGCATTTGAGAATGATGGAAATTTAATTATTTTTCAAGGTATTGCAAGTTTGATGTTAATGTTAGGAAGAACGAGTGATTGAAGCTTCATATTTTATGTGTTGCGTGATTATAGACCATTATGTAAATTTTATTGTAAAAAAAAGGTGATTGTGGTCGAAATCACTTTTTTGTCAACCCCCCTCCCCCCCCCCCCGCCCCCCAGAAAAAACGCTGGCTACGCCAAAGCATATATTTATAGCCATTCCTCTTTTTTATTTGTCTCGGACGCCCCATATTCCATGTGTTCTTCATCTTTCATCAGCGTCGAAAAAACAGCAATATTGACACATTCAGTTGCGTCCAAACATCAGACTTATGAGAAAATTCTCCGACCGGAAATATCTTATCTTCACGACAAATTAGGTCCTAGCCAATTTCCGGTAGCATGAGTCTGAAGTTTGCATCGTTGAAATGCAACGAAAATTCTTTCCAATTTCTCATTTTCGCTGTTTCAAATTTCTTATAAATCGCTGAATAAGAATTCTGAAATATGTTTGCCTGATTTTCGAAGCTCAAATCTGCGAAATTTCGGAAATTAAAAAAATTAATTGTTTTCTTGCACTCCAACGATGCAAACTTCAACCTTATGCCGGTAGCTATATTTAACCATATAGTGGATTGAAGAACAAAGAATCTAGTTCATTCCAAGACATCTGGGAAAATGTTCGAACAGGCAATGAGTGTACAGTTTTATCCACACCTACTCACACCTATGGGTATATAAATTTTACAAATACAGGAGACAAGAGTATGCGTTGATGTATTGTGAAATAAGAGAAGCGTTGATAGGCATACGATAATACGATGTATGAATGCATACGTATCCCACCTAAATGGGAGCAAGTACAGAGCAAGCTATTCACGGATGAATTCCCAGATGAGCATACATATTTGTGCCTGAGCTTATTTCCACGCGCGCGTTTTCATGGTTTACAGAGAGAGGAACAAAAAAAAGACCGAGCGTAGCGAGAGGGATCAATACAGCCAATCGATATAGATACGTTAGAGCGATGGGTCGCAAACACAGCTGGTTGCGTTCCACCGGGATTCAGGTAGACACAAGGCGCCCAGAGGACAGTACGAGCCTTGTGTTAGCCGATCTATTCGCTGCGCACGAGGTATCGTCTCGTCCTCGCGCAGCTTTCGCGGTTTTCTGTATGTCCTATATGCCGTGTCCCTCACTCCCTCGTATTCTTGTGTGTGCCCAGCTTGCCGCATTTCTGCGTATTTCCCTATCTTTTCGGGCCTCACCTCACTTCACCTATACATATATCTCGTTAGTCGTGAAGGAACACGGGTCACGCACGCTCAGTTCGAATCCGCCGGGACTTTGCCTTGTTTGCTCGGATTAACCGGACTAAACGCGTTCTCTAAAAACCCGCGTCAGCATTGTACCCTCCCTCGAGACGCGTCTCTTGTATCTCTCTATGTTTTCTCCGCACAATGTACACGAGCATATTTTAAAAACAAAATAACAGCTAGGCTGTTTCATCCTTTTTTTTTTTACATGTATACGAAAAGGTTAACCGATGAACTGGAGTACAAGCGTTCCTGTTATTTACATGTTTCAGGTACGACCTGGGGTTGCGACGGGGTAGCTAGTGAATCTTCTACCGGGGGTGAGGATTTCAATGCGACGACGAGTTGTTGTGAGCTCGGTGTTACAACGAGTGTAAGGACGACGTGCTGGACGTCGAGAGCCGACGAGGAAGTTAGAATAAGAGGTAGAACCGGTGGTGGTGGTGGTGGTGGTGGTGGTGTTGGTAGTAGCGGTGACGACGGGAAAGTAAAAGAAAAAGAAGCGTTGATAGGTACCGCGAGAAAAGTCGTGCGGGTTAAAAAGTTAGCATTAGGTACGAAAAAGTCGAAAGGAGGTAGTGAAATCAGCATAGAGAGAGACAGCAGAAGGAGAAGGAGAAGAAGAAGCATTTGTACGGTGAAGAGCCAAGTGCGCGCAGCCACCGTGGGTGATGTGAGGCTGGCGGTCGCCTCACGTTTGGGGTAATGCCCTCCAGTGAGCCCCATCCCCCGCAGTACCATCTACAGCAGCATCACGGGATTATTCAAGCATCGCACTTGCAGCAGCAGCTCTCGTCGTCGTCGACGTCGTCGTCGACGAGCGCTAGCATCGGGCATCAGCATCAGCTCTATCAACAGCTGGTTGCGGCCCACCATCATCAGCAGCATCAGCAGCATCAGCATCATCATCAAAGGCAACAGCAACACGAAAGCTTTCAAAATTCCTCGTACGCGCAGCAAAAACAAGAGATGAGCCCGGAGGAGGAGGGCGGCCGGGGTGGCGGGTCCCCTCCGGCAGCAGGGGCTGCTCTACATCAGCCCCATCACCCTCGTACGGCAAGTCCACCATCGGGCACGGAACCCTGTACGCGGGACGCAATACCAACGCCCACGCCAACCGCTGACACGACAACCACTACTACAGCGACTAGTAACAGCGGAAATGGCAATAGCAATAATAACAGTGGTAGCAACAACGGAGGAACCGGCACAACAGTCGTTACGGGCACAACTTCGGTAACTGCTGGTGCAACGGGAATGATGTTGAGGGAACAGCAGCTACAGGGGCCAAGTCCGAGTCCTAGTCCAACCGGCGGTGACGTCGAGAAATTCGACGGTAAGATCGTCTACAATCCCGACGGTTCGGCGTATATAATCGAGGGCGAGAGCGAGCTTAGCGATGACGATTCACTGCCGGATGGTTGTATAGTCGATGGTCGAGGCGTATCGGTACCGCATTCTCTAGTGTTTCCTCAGATTGCCAGTGCTTATTACGTATCGAGGCTTTACGCTCATCAGGCCTATCAGCAACAGCAGCATCAACAACAACAGCAAAGATCTGCGGTGCAGCAACAAAATCCCGATTTGCCAGTGATGCACAGCTATCGCGTTATAAGTTACCGAAGTGCGGAGGGCGGAAAGCAAAAACAACCGAACACACCGACACCCACCCCTGGTATACCAACGTCCGCAGCTTCGGTGCCTGTCAAACCTATACTTATGTGCTTCATTTGCAAGCTGAGTTTCGGTTATGCGAAAAGTTTCATCGCGCATGCACAGGGTGAACATCAGTTGACGCTTATGGAGGACGAGAGACAGGTTTTGTCGCACTCGACAGCGTCGGCGATAATACAAGCAGTCGGCAGGGGTAAACAGCCACTCGTGAGTTTTCTCGAGCCTGTGACGGACACGTCGATGGGTCCACAAACGTCACCGGTACAACAGGGTAGTCAGCAAGGACAGAGAGGCAGTTCGGGTATCGATCCTAATGAACAACACGAGACTACGACGACAACAAGCACACCGGCGAGTACGCCCGGGATACCGAGTAGCCCGTCGCAAGCGAACCATCAGCAACGCGAGAGACCGTCGCCAACTACACCCACGACACCAACGTCTCACTCCAATACGCCGTTAAGTTTCAATCATCAACAGTCCCAATCGCAGCATCAGTGGACCGGTGCTCAAGTAAGCGCCGCATCTTGGGCGAAAGCACCGGACGCTGCGATTCATTATACCTCCCCACCTCCACCGCCTACCTCGACCAAAGGTTCACCCTCGTCTTACGCAGCCCTCACCCAACAACCTCCGAATTTCTTGACCGGCACAACGATAGGTGTTTGTCCGGAACACATGCAAGGACGTCCCAGCGGCGTCGAGTGCCCAAAATGCGAGCTGATTCTCGCGAGTAGTCGATTAGCCGGCCCTGGCGGCCCACTAGCCGGTATACACAGTAGGAATTCCTGTAAGACGCTAAAATGTCCGAAGTGCAATTGGCATTACAAGTATCAGGAGACACTGGAGATTCATATGAAGGAGAAACATCCCGAGAGCGAGACATCGTGTATCTATTGTATAGCGGGTCAACCTCATCCGAGGTTAGCTCGCGGCGAGACTTACACCTGTGGCTACAAACCTTACAGATGCGAGGTCTGCAACTATTCTACCACGACCAAGGGCAACCTAAGTATACACATGCAGAGTGACAAGCATTTGAACAATATGCAAGAATTACAACAGGGTGGCGGTGCTGCTACGGTTAGCAGTAATCCATCGTCGTCGCAAGAGGCTCCAATGCCAACGAGAAGTCCCCACCATCAACAGAATCACAGTCCCCATTTGAGTGCCGGACAAACAGTGAGTCAGGGCAAGCCCAAACCAACGTTTCGTTGCGACGTTTGCAATTACGAGACCAACGTGGCGCGTAATCTAAGGATACACATGACCAGCGAGAAGCACACGCACAATATGCTCGTTTTGCAACAAAATGTCAAACATATGCAGACATTGTCCGCACTTCAGTCACATCATCAGCAGGCCCAACAACATCATCACCAGCAACAACAACAGCAACAGCATCAGCAGCATCAACAGCAGCAACTCGAGCAACTGTTGCATCTCGGTGGTCTTGACAAGCCACAACACGCCGAGGCGGCACTCGCCGATATGGCGTACAGTCAGGCACTTCTCATACAAATGATGACGGGAGGTCAATTGCCGCCACAATTGCCACCCGAATTAATCGGAGGTATGGCGAGTATGGGGGCAATGGGAAATCTCGCGGGTGACGTTGGTCTGTCGCCCGAGAGCATGGAGCCACCGCCCGAACCAGCTGATCCCGATCCCACGTATCTGTATCACTGCTGCGTTTGCAACAACTTCGCGACTGACTCGCTCGAGGCACTGGGTCATCACTTAGCCGCCGATCGAACGCGTACTCGTGAGGGCGAGATTCTCGCTCTCGTAGCTGGCAATTTCGTCTGTAAATTATGTTCCTACAAGACCAACCTTAAGGCAAACTTCCAGCTGCATTGTAAAACGGACAAGCATCTGCAGCGTCTTCAGCACGTTAATCACGTTAAAGAAGGTGGTCCCCGTAACGAGTGGAAACTGAAGTTTCTCGCATCACCAACGAGCGCTGCTCAATTGCGCTGTCACGCGTGTGACTATTACACCAACAGTGCTCACAAATTAGCTCTACACGCAGCGTCGCCACGTCACGAGGCTGCAGCTCTTTTACTTCGTCATTTACTCGAAGCAAGTGCCAATACCCAATCAGCGGCTAAGCTGTACCACTGTGCCCTGTGCGGTTTTAGCGCGAGGCACAGACTTCCTCTGCTTCAACATGTACGCTCGCTGAGGCATCTGCAGATGGAACAGCTACATCAGCTGCATCGACGAAGCGGCATACAGGGAAACGAGACACCGCACACGGATATCGGCGATGTTTTTCAAGTTGCCGCCGATCCCGATTTATCGGCTAGTCAGCAGCCTAGCCCGACAACTCCTACGACACCAAACGCCGCAAACAACAGCAACGGTGAGTTCCATACACGCCACGAGAGTCTTTCTTCCTCTCGCTATAATTATACAGTCCATCTTCTTCTTTCATTCGGGTATTATATGGCGTCGGTAGAATAGAAACTCATCCAACTGTCGCGGGCTCTCATGGCACGTGCCGTCTTCATTCGCAACAATGAGTACAAGGCAAAAAGGATACCCTCGCGTATTGAGCAATAAAACACGAGTGTATCACCCAAAGTTGATCACGCACAAAATTTATCCCAACTCTTCGACAACTCTATACTGCATATACGTCCGTGCGTTATACTGTTACACAGCGACCCCAGGTACGCGTGCACCACTTTGTCCGGCTACTCTGTACTTATGCGGGAGTTCCGTGTATACATATGTATACAAAAACACACACACACACATATATATATATACAATAATAATGGCAATAAAACGTGATACTAGCAAAGAAGCATCAAAAGCAGAAATGAAGCACGCGCCCATTCCGTTTCATAACCCACCCAACTGACGGCCGAAAATAGGTACACTCGGCACGACCGATGGTGCTTTCTACTCGCGCGCGATGCGGTTTTTCGACAATGCGCGACGGAGAATCCAGCGATGCACACTTATTCTTTACGTACCGAAACGGCAGCCGATACTTGCTCACTGTTCACGTGCTTTGCCTGTTTCTTCTTTTTCTTTGACTTCCCTCCTCCTTCGATAAAATGCGGCGCGTTCACACATACACACACGAGAACTGACGATGATGTATATGCATACCTGTCGGAAGCGGAGACCCCATTCACTAATTTTGTACCATAGATCTATAATTCAAATTTGATTATCTGTTGCAAAAGGGCATCTGGGACCTCTCTGCCTCGCGGGTTTTGTGCCTCTTGCGTTTCTCTTCAATGTAGCATACATATCGCGTGACTAGCGGCAAGAGGTCCTCAACACCATATTTTCGATAACTTTTTTTCCATGCCAAACGACTTTTTTTCTCTCGTTCGTCATCCAAAACTACAATATATACATGTGAGGTAACATTTCCATTCAGCCAATCCAACAAAAATGAAAGCGGAATGGTATCGATACGACAATTGAAGCGCCAGCTATTTGGAAAAATTACTTGTAAAAATATTCAAAACACGAAGTAAAAATAATAGAACTTTTCTTTACTGATCATCCGATTCGGGGAAAAAACTGGTTTAACACCACGGAAATTGGAAACTACAGATGACTTATCTTTAAAACCATAATTCAAGAACAATGTAATGATAATTGTTCGTAAACATTTTAACCAATACTTACAATATTCATAGCGTTCGTAGTCAAATTAAAAAATTCTTCAACCCTCAATATGACAAAATCGTTTCTCCACGAAAATGATTGAAGTAAGGAAGAATTCGTGCTGTTTTCTGAGATCACAAAGTATTTCTAATATAGGAAAGCCAACGTGTTATTTTTGTGACGGTAAAAATAGTGATTGAGAATGTGACCTCTGGGGCGTGACGTATCCTCTAGAGATTGATTTTATGTCCGGTTCCTTTAGTCAATCAAATCGAATCATACACGACTTTAGTAGAATTGCACTTTACAAACATAGAGAGATCCCCATACAAAATACATCATTTTACATTACGTGAAAATCGTTTATTTGTGGTATTGCAGAGCGGCGCGAGGAGGGCAGTAGCGATTGCGGAAGTGAGGTTAAACAAGAGCCCGAAAACGATCTGGAAGTTGATCAGGAGCCGGAGGAGAGCGAGGAAGTCGTAACGTGTCCTTACTGCACGTATTTACCTACCTCGAGAGAGGAGCTAAGGCAGCATCTGTTGGTCGCCCATACGCAGGATCCCGAAGAAAAAATTGAGACCGTCAAGGAAGAACCGACACCAGAATTGCTGTGTCCTCTCTGCCAAGATGGTTTCAAGGAACGCACGGCTCTAGAGAAACACGTTATGCAGATTCATTCAGTAAACGCCGATGGTTTACAGAGGCTATTGCTTCTCGTTGATCAAAGTCATTGGCTGAATAACAATCCGCGAAGTACTTCAACACCCGCAGCAACGCCTACCTCTCCCACCATTACGGCCGTGAAACCTCAACAGCAACAACAGCCGAATCAGCAACAACCGCAGGTGTCGCAACAACTGCATCATCAAGAGGATGAGATAAACGAACGTTCAACGGATGAGATTGAGGAGATCGCCCACTGTACCGTTTGCGGACGCGTCTGTCGTTCCATTGAGGAACTTCAGCAACATCATCGTGAGGCTCATCCTGCCACGAGACCAACCTTGGCTGTTAGCGAGAAACACGTTCACAAATATCGTTGCGGTCAGTGCAGTCTCGCTTTCAAGACCCTAGACAAATTACAGCAACACTCGCAGTATCACGCGATACGGGACGCCACGAAGTGCGCACTGTGCGGTAGATCCTTCCGTTCGGTGCAGGCACTTCAGCGCCATTTGGAATCTACTCATGCCGATGTACACGAGGAAGAATTAGCGCAATACAAGCAGAGCCTGTTACACGCCCATCCGTTGCTACAGGCATTGACCGAGGAAGCTTTTCGGCGGCAGGGTGGCCTTGCTGCCGAGGTGAGTGTCGATGAGGAAAACCGCGCTGACGAGGAGGAAAGCGATGCCAGCGATTCGTCGCCGTTGCACAAGGAACAACGGCTACTCGAGGATTATTTGAATAGTCAACCCGTTGCCGAGGATAGTTACCACGATCCTGGACGTAAGTTCAAGTGTCATCGTTGCAAGGTTGCATTCACGCGCCAAAGTTATCTCACTGGACACAATAAGACTCTGCTACATCGAAAGGGTGAAAAAATGTCCTATCCGATGGAAAAATATCTCGATCCAAACAGGCCATACAAGTGTGACGTTTGTAAGGAGAGTTTCACCCAGAAGAATATACTACTGGTGCATTATAACAGCGTGAGTCATTTG
Source organism: Ophion ellenae (assembly GCA_963210295.1). Taxonomy (NCBI): domain Eukaryota; kingdom Metazoa; phylum Arthropoda; class Insecta; order Hymenoptera; family Ichneumonidae; genus Ophion; species Ophion ellenae. The sequence continues at coordinate 54,383,673 of OY723386.1, read as the reverse complement.
CACAAGCTGAAAAGGGCTATGCAGGAGCAAGGAAACAACAATACTCTCATATCGGTCGTACCGCCCGCTAGTCCAGCAGAATCACCCGATTCCCAGCAGGATCAGGACAAAAAACCGTACAAATGTAACATCTGCAAAGTCTCGTACTCGCAGGGCAGCACACTCGATATTCACATGAGAAGCGTTCTACATCAGACACGGGCCAGTAAATTGCCGGATCTCGCGGCAAGCGGTCAACTCGATCTTGCTCGTCCGTTGATCGAGCAGCCCCCACCTACAAGTCCAACGAGTCCACCTTGCAGTGGCAACAACGCGACCACCAATACAAGCGGCAATCAGGTCTCCTGTCCACGTTGCAGCGCGTTCTTCGTAAATCAGGAACAATTGGCTACGCACCAACAGCTTTACTGTATATTCAGTAATCCACTTGCGCTCTTTCAACAATTGGCGGCCTCTCAACAAATAGCTGCCGGTACACCGGACAAAACACCACCGCCGATGTCGACGACACCGGGACCTCAGCAACACGCTCAATCGACCAATGTGTCTCAACAGCAACAGACACAGTCGCAGGTTGCTCAGGATATTCTCGGTCAACCTCGTCACAAAACCTCCCAGATGTACAAACATCTGCTCGAAAGCTTTGGATTCGATCTCGTAATGCAATTCAACGAGAATCATCAGAGAAGACAGAGGAAGGAGGAGGAAGCGGCGGCAGCGCTTCAGGCGCAACAAGAACAGCAGAAACAGGAACAACAGAAGCTAGCTCTCGCTGCACAGGCGGCGCAAGAACGAGAAGAGGAACCGGACGAGATGATGGACGAAGAGACCATTCCCGAATTGACTCGCAGTACTTGTCAACATTGCAACAAAGAGTTCAGTAGCGTTTGGGTTTTGAAGGCACATTGCGAGGAGGTACATCGTGATTTGGTGCCCCGTGAATTTCTCGAAAAATACGCTCAACAGTTCAAGTGCGAGTACGAGAAGAAGAGCGTTGTCGTTACCGCTGCCACCTCGTCGTCGACAAACACAGCGCCCCGATCCTCCACACCGACGTCCAATCAGCCGCAGGATTTGAGCTCTGATAAGGAGAGACGAGATAAGGAGAAGGAAGAAAGCCCCGAGAGTGCGAAGGAACGCGTCAGTCGGACGCCAGAAGCCACATCGACCACACCGGCAACGACACCAGCGTTGAGCAATACACCAGTGTCCAGCACGGATTCTACAACTCCAACTGCTCTTGCGAGCAATCCACCGCACCATATTCAATCGGAACGGCAAATTGTGCAGCAACAGCAGCAACAACAACAGCAGCAGCAGCAACAACAACAACAACAACAACAGCAGCAACATCAACAACAGGCCCAACATCAACAACAGCAACACGCTCAATTGACTCTGGCCCAACAAATGTCCGAAATGCAAGCCGCTCTCAATGCTATGGCTGCCTCGCAATTGCAGCAACAACTCCAACAATATCCAGGCCTGATGATGGGCATGATGGGTCTTCCTCTTGGACTCAACGTACCCGCCCTCGCTGCGATGAACTTACAACCTCCTCTCGTTCCAATGATGCTTCCGCCGCCCCCTTACGATGGAGCTTCTCCGGGATATCCGCCGATGAACGCTCAGGCTGATATTCTCGCGAAACAACATCTCGTGCTTCAACAGCAACAAGCGGCCGCGGTAAGTTCATTTACCCAATTCAAACATTTTTCCATTTATGAGTATATAAAGAATTATTCTGCGAAAATATAATCATTGCTTCATAGTTTCTTTCGTCGTAAATTGTTTATTTATCGTTTTTATGACAGTTCATACTCCGCGGTTGTTTCCTAATTTTTTCATGTACCATTTATATTTCTCCTCATATTTGTCATGAATTGGCTTATGAAAAAAAGTACTTGGTTTTTTTGTCATTTTCAACACGATTTGTAAATTTAAATGATTAAGGTCAATATTTACAAGTGGGGATCCAGTCCTAATCGGCTCCAAATTTTTTTTCACGTGTTCGGGGCTAGTCTGCAGTATGAAAATATGTTTTTTATGATGGAAAAGGCGTATTTTACTAAGAAAAAAAAAATATTTCCGGAAAATATGACATGGGTTTGAGTGTTATATTGTGAGTATATACAAACCCAAACAAAGCCAAAAAAGCACACGTGCATGTATACTCACACACCCACACATACACCCAAACAAATCCACACACCCACCCACCCAAATCCATGTCATTTGTCCCACTTGATGTCACCAAACCCGTTTCCTCCATGCCTTTAAAAAAGCCAAAAAAAGCATTTGGGGGTTGAAATTGTCTTCCCCCGGCTTCAATATTATAAACAAAGTGCCCTGAAATACATCGACTCGGTACAAAATTTCTAAACCCCTTTTCTAGCTGGGGCCCCACTTGTAAATATTTACCATAATTAATTTTTCTCCTGTCTTTATAAAATATTTTCATACGTCGTTCTTAAGAACTTCAATGTCGAAAAAATCCTGCCATCAACCAGTGAACGGAAATTGGTTGCAAAATTTGCCAAAAATAATCTATTTATTGTTCATTTGAGTATTCGCATGATTCAATTGCTTCTCACAAATCGTTTGGTTAAAAACTCGCGAACGTTGCCGTGTATTGTAAAAATAACTCGATGATAAATTCGTGTGTCCCTCCGAATACGTAATTACGTATGTCTTCGTATGTTTTCTGTGCGCAGGCGAATGCAGCAGCATCGCAGAAGCGTGCACGTACGAGAATAACGGACGAGCAATTGAAAATATTACGCGCTCATTTCGACATCAACAATTCGCCTGGTGAAGAGCAAATATTGGACATGGCAGCCCAAAGTGGTTTACCACCAAAAGTGATAAAGCATTGGTTCAGAAATACCCTATTCAAGGAACGCCAGAGAAACAAAGACAGTCCGTATAATTTCAACAACCCGCCGAGTACAACGTTGAATCTCGAAGAGTACGAGAAGACAGGGGAGGCTAAGGTGACACCGTTGAACTCCAGTGTTTCCGGCGGTAGTTCGTCAGACGACAAAAGTCCGAACAAGCAAGCTTCGCCGCCGCCAGCACCGTCAACGCTGTTGTCGAGCTCCATAATGCCCCAAATAAGCGAGATTAAGCAAGAGCTACCGGACCCTTTGCCATTGCAGCAGCAACAGTCGCAGCAGGAAGATCAGCAGCATCATTCACCGGGAAGCTCGGGTGGCCAACAATCCCGACCTCATTCACCCGCGTTGAGTATGTCCTCGGTGTTCTCGGGTCTCCATCACGACGTTGCGTCTCACGGTCCAATTACACCCAGCGCCCCAAGCACACCGATGTTGCCACCGAAGATAGCGCCTCAGAACTTCGCCAGTCCAAATGCCGGCTCGGGAGTCGTAGTGCCAGGCTCGATCGCCGCACTAGCCTTGACACCCCAGCGATCTCTGAGCCCGGGACGTGGACCTGCCGATTATTCATTCGGCGGCAACAGCAACGGCAGCAACTCATCCGGCGGTAGCTCGGGCAAACGCGCCAATCGTACACGCTTCACCGACTATCAAATCAAAGTGTTGCAAGAATTCTTCGAGAACAACGCGTATCCCAAAGACGACGACCTCGAATATCTGAGCAAACTTCTCGGTCTCAGTCCTCGAGTGATCGTCGTTTGGTTTCAAAATGCACGGCAGAAAGCACGAAAGGTCTACGAGAATCAACCGGCCGCGGAGCCCGTTACACCAGGAGGCCGGGAGGGTGACGACGGCTCGGGCCGTTTTCAACGTACACCGGGCCTCAATTATCAGTGCAAAAAGTGCTTACTCGTGTTTCAACGTTACTACGAGCTCATACGACATCAAAAGACTCATTGCTTCAAAGAGGAGGATGCCAAGCGCAGCGCCCAGGCTCAAGCAGCCGCGGCTCAAGTTGCCGCTGTCTTGAGCTCCGAAGACAGCAACAGTAGTTCGGCTACTACAAATGCAGTGCCCACCAATCAACCACCCGCTGCTCCCCTGGCCGATCAACTCCAGCAACCAGTGACCACACCTACCCCACCCCACATTCAACAACAATCGCTCACTCAACCCATACACCAACAGAGCCAGCCAACGATCGTTGCTTCTCAACAGCCCCAGTCCGAACCAAAAGAGGGCAGTTTTCAGTGTGACAAGTGCAATCTAATGTTTGGACGATTCGAACTTTGGCGTGAACATCAGCTAGTACATATCATGAATCCGTCGCTCTTTCCGCCGGCCTATCCACCCGATTCTCCCTTCGGCATACTCCAGCAACAAGCGCTCAACGCCAGTACCGGCATCACCTCGGAATCGCCACATCCCCTCATAGCAATGATGCAAGATCGCAAGAGAAAGTACGAGGACTTCGAGGAGAGTACGGGCAGCGATGGACGAGCTAATTCCGAGCACAACGAGCAGCCCAAAGACAAACGCCTCAGAACGACGATATTGCCCGAACAGCTGGACTATCTCTATCAGAAGTATCAAGTTGAATCGAATCCGTCGCGGAAAATGCTCGAGACGATCGCACGCGAGGTTGGCCTCAAGAAGCGCGTCGTTCAAGTCTGGTTTCAGAATACCCGAGCACGCGAGAGAAAAGGCCAATTTCGCGCGCACAGCCAGGTTATAAACAAACGCTGTCCGTTTTGTCCAGCGTTGTTCAAGGTCAAATCGGCATTGGAATCCCACCTGTCGAGTAAGCACGCCGATCAGGTTGCCCGCGGTGAGGTAAACATCGATAACATACCAGACGAGGAACTCTCGATGGAATCTGCACCCTCGAATTCCAGCACACCCAACATGATGCCGCCACTTTTTCCACCGTTCAACACCGACATGGAGGCATCGCTGAAGAAGTACTACGAGGAATCGATGAAGCGGTACATAAGCGAGCTGCAGGCTCACACGAGCAACGGTAAGCAAGAAGGTGGCACGGTATCAACGACAACGACGAATCAAGGCTCAAGTAGCGCCACCGGTGAAACACCCCTGGATCTGAGCAAACCCGTCGATCTCAGTCGTCCCGTTAAATTGAGCCTCGGCGGGCTGTCGAACATGCTCGAGGAGCAGCACAACGCGTCGTCGCACTTTCGCGGTGGAAGCGATTGCGGTCCCCTTACCGATCTCTCGGAGCGCAGTATTTGCGACGACGACAGTATGAGCGAGACGACGGAATTTTTGGACGACGAGTGCGGTCCGGTGAGCCCGGCATCGAGTACGCAGAGTTCGAGGCACGGCGGTGGCCTCGCGGGAGGCCTGAGCGGAAGCATCGGCGGTGGCCAAGCCGCTGGTAGCGCCGGAAGCGGAAACGGCGGTGTACAGTCGGGTGGCAAGAGATATCGAACTCAGATGTCGGCGACTCAGGTCAAGGTCATGAAGTCACTGTTCTCCGACTACAAGACACCGACAATGGCCGAATGCGAGATGCTCGGGCGTGAAATTGGATTGGCGAAACGCGTTGTCCAGGTGAGCAACAAAAACGTCATGCGAGAACGATCTTAAGAAACATTGAAACAAACATACATGTACACAAGTAAATTTAACGCAATGAAAAAAAATAAAATAAAACAAAACGCACTGCCTCACGTCTGAGAGTCCGAACGTCACTTGTATCGAGTATCACAACGCGTAAGATGATATTTTGTCCTTAATCGGCACTTGTCGGCCATTGGAGGCTAATGACGATACCGTACAATCGCCAAGCGAGATGGAACGAAAATGTAGTAGTTGTCGCACAACATGCGCCCTAATCGCGAGGATTAAAACAAAACAAACAAACTCGATCACCTCCGACGCGAAATACGTGACCTGTTGGGTGTACGGGACGAAACTACGGATGGAGTAATGGAGGGTGGCCTCGGTTGCAGGTATGGTTCCAGAACGCACGTGCCAAGGAGAAGAAGGCCCGTCTTGCGGCTGGCTTACCGGCCGAGGGTTCGGCAGTACAGCCACATCGCGGACCAACCGGCCCGGACGAGTGTCGCCTTTGTTCCGTTCGATATTCACCGAAATCGCCCCTTCAAGAACACGTTTTTTCGCGACGTCACATCGAGTCGGTGCGCGTCGCGGTCGAAGACGGTAGTCTCGTGCCACCCACGCCGGGCGGACCTATACACCCCAACAGCGTCAACAACGCGACCGCCAACAACTCTGCCCAGGCCGCCAGCCTCGTTAATCAACAGTCCACGATCAGTCAACAACAGACCGACGAAAGCATGATGTACGGATCGCTCTTTCTTCATCCTACTGCCATGTTCCAGAGCCAACAGCAACATTCTAGCAACGCCCCAACGAGCGCCCCAACAACCACCGCCGGTGAGTGTCTCGCTGACCTCTTAGACTCGTAATGCGCTACAAATGCCACTCGTGTTCTCGAATCCATAACGTACTGCGAAAAATTGAGGAGTAGCCAAAAAAAAAAAAAAAAGACACACCGAATGAAAATTATACGTCGTATTGAGAGATCCGCCGATCTTTCGCGACTGTGTATTTTGTGTATATACGAGCAGTGACGACGCGTACGAGTGGGATAAAGGGAAACTTGATGATGTGACGCGATGATGTGATGCGACGAATGATTTCTCGTCGATGATTCGAGGACACGAGATTACTGGCAGACCCGGGAGAGTTTTGTGTCGTGTGTGCACGTCCCGTTGTTCCCACGTTTAGCTTGTATTGTGTATTTCTTTATATATAGACTCACACACACGTATATATGCGCATTGTACGGCTAATTTGTGGAACCGAAAACGAAACAAACAAAAAAACCAAGCGAAAACAAGAGAGGGGCCCGTGTGATACTCTAGGGGGCCCCTCAAGACGCTGTCGTGTCTTACGTTGTAGGAAAAAAAATCATAGAGTACGACGACGAGAACTAAATACATTTTTTTTAAAATATAGTTACGAATAATATATCCAGAGCTAGGCAATACTGAAAGTTCCTATCAGATGACTATTGTAGCGATAAGAAAAGTTTAGCGGAAATAGCGAAATAATTAAGTGGATGAACGATCACACACACACACACACGTGTCCACGCACACATACACACTCAATGATACACACACACACACTCAGAGGTGGAAGATAGTTCGGGAATTTTTTTTTTTTAGACGTTTTACCGAATGATTCGAGAGGGTATCACGTAATGAGCGTTTCTCTCGATTTTTAAGTACATGTATTGTGTTTTTACGTTTCTCAACGATCGCTGCCCTGAACGGAAGAGCAAAGATAAAAACGATATTCAAACGACGTAGCCTTCGCGCCAAGTTCTTCTCCTGTACAGTAAAGACTATGATACCTTAGACTTTGTTTTAATCAATTGTGAAATTAATCGTAATTCAATAACATACGATTGTTTTTTTTAATTAAGTCCCGACGGCCAAAATTCATCCGTCGAGCGAAAAATGTTCGTTTACACATTACGATGCGGACGTGTAGTGTATAGCCTCTCTGCCCTTCAACCGTCGAAGTAGAATGGACAATGGTCTTTTGTACGTTTTTTTTTCTTTTTTTTTTCAAATATTACGTTTAAGTAGCGAAGCAAACTCGGGCGATTTCCTCCTATAAATATCACAATCTCAACGACACCGGCGACATCTCGAGTCTCGTTTCTCTCCGTCTCTCTATTTTTCTTTTTTTTTTTGTTGTCTGTCAAAGGCGCGACTCTGTAAATGACGCCATTTTTCGATAATGGCACCCGTCGGCCTCCGTATCGCCGATCATCACTGTAAATACCTCGCGGACCTCGCTGAAGGACGAGATCGGGGCAGCCTGTCTTTATTTTCACTCGTGTTCTTCGAGGCACTTGTGACAGTGCCAATCGTCACGAATTCGCAAAACGTTGGGCCTTCTTTCCAACTTTTAATCCCCGTTAAACTCTCGACGACGAAGACTCGTCAAACACTCCTCGTTCAGAGATTCTCAATGAGCTCTCGTTTTTTTTTTTTGTTTGTTTGTTTTTATAGTACGATGAACAAACTACCCGCCATTGCGATCACAATTGGTCTTAATCGCCACTACTACTATGATACTACTATCTTACTGCTACAACTACTACTACTATTAGATACTACAAACATTTATTATTATTATTATTGTTTTATGCGTTAGTTATTTATGAGTTTCCTTGTGATCGCCACACTCTTGACCGCCCACGCGACCTAACCCACTCGCGAACGTCCTCGTTGTATATTTTGCCTTTTCTCGCTTCTTCCTTGCCTCGTATACGGAGTGGGAAGTTCCTCGAGATGCATCGGGGAGTTATACGGTATAGAGTTCAGAGTGGGGAGAAAAGTCCTCCTTTCCTCGTACTTTTTTTTTTCTTTTTTTGGTCTTCGTTTCAAGACGGTTCTTTTTTTTTTTTTTTTTTGTTCATTCACTCCGCGTTCTTTCGCCCGTTCGCGAACGTGCTCGCCAAGGGTGTGGCTCCGCTTCTCGCTTTTTCTGATATCTTCGAAACGGATGCAGGAATCCCGTAGATATATATATATATATATATATATATATATATATATATATATATATATATATATATATCGAAATAGCCGAAAAAGAACATAACACGAGTGCGTACTCGACTATCGTATACGACACATAAACCAGACAGAAAGACACCGTAAATACACCATTACAATGTTATGTATGTCGCTCCCATTACTCCTGTGTACATAGTTTATTATTATTATTATTATTATTATTATTATTATTATTATTATTATATTATATTATTTTATATGTTTAATATTATATTATTTTCTTCCGTTCTAGTCTAAAATAAAGGTATACTATCGAAACATTATTTTTTATTGTTTGATTATTATTTCGCATGCTCCCGAAATCCCGAAGCATCGTAAATCCAAATCCTCCGGCTCGCCCACCCTCGCCTTCCTCTCACAATTATTACCAATCCTCGAATAATTTTAAGACTAGTCTACGATCGAGCGAAATAGAGTTCCCGAATCCATGGGAAGGATAGCTGATGAATATAGAGAGAGACACGGAATTGGACGCGATTGGAGGAAAATTAACGTTCGCTGGATCGTACCTGTTAACTGTGACTTGGATCTTACTTTCACGCGAATACGGATGCAGTTGATGAAGGTAAAAGTCGCAAGGGCGTAGGACGTTAGCTCGGTGGTGAAGAATACATTCGCTCTGGTACTCATTATTTGATCGCGAACATCGGGTTTGGAGCTTTCTCCAGATTGGTTGATGACATTTTATCGTTTTCGGAACAGGGATATATGTGGAGAAGCTTTGAATGAAAGTCACGAAAAAACAAGAAAAACATCGCCGCCCGTAGATGAGATTTTTGTTCGCGACGTTTGGCGGTGGACACTCTCCAGTCTACACGGCCCTTCTGAAATCGAAAAACGGAACGGGTTATTCGCGTTGACAATTGATAGGAGTCGTTGACGATCGTCGATTTTTTAAATAATTTTTTTGTTTATTTTACGTTTATTTTTACGTAACTATTAAAAAATGAAGATCGATTTTGAAGAAGTGAGATCGTCAACGACCTCCAAATATTTCTCATCGCATTTTCTGTAAATTTGGAAACAATCCATCAAGTGGTTCTCGTCAGGTGGATACGTCAGATAGTTGCAAAATGTTCGATCACTTTGGATAATTGCACAATTATATTAGAATAATGTAATTCATTATATCGAGCTATAGAGTATCTTCGTAAAATAATAAATGAAGTGATTCAAATGATTCTAACATTATTTGGCATCCAGTGATCGAAAGTTTATCTAAGGCTCCGAAAACTTTTTATATATATATTTTATTTTTATTTTTTTATTTATTTTTTATTAACATTTATTTATATTATGATATTATATTTATATATATTACATTTACAAACATTTATTATTATTATTATATATATATATATATATATATATATATATATATATATATATATATATATATATATATATATATATAGCCGCTATATCTACATATATATCCTTGTTGTTCTAAGAAAGAAGAGCTTCGTTGGTACTGTATGGGCAAAAATTATCTTTTGCTCTCCGGCAAGTTTAACTCTGGCACCAAGAGGTGCCAGGTCGATTCTCGTGGTTAAGAGAGGCAGAGATGGCTCTCTCTGGTGGCCGTGAATTATCCACAGGCGAGTAGCTCTCGGCAGGCTGGAGAAAAATGCGCCCACCACCAACGCCAACCGAGAAACACTTTAGCGTATTCTCGACGTTCCGGGGGACCGAAGTTAAATGATGTGGAAGTCTACACACTTATATATATATATATATATATATATATATATATATATATATATATATATATATATACACATACATGTATAAGGAGGTCCAGCAGGGAGTGCTCCACCATCGAGTTTGTAATAAAAATATGAATGACCGATTCACCAGGTACAAACTACCGAAGCGTCTCAACTATATAGCTCGGTCATTATTGTACAAGATCGTACACTCTCGAGTGTCTAGCTACCTCGCACTCTTCAATGGCATCCTATTCGTCTGTGTATGTAGGTATGCTTTCACAATTTTCAATTTTTTCAGTCTGGTTCGGTGTAATCCTGGTACATGCCTTTCTCGGAACTTACTTAGGGGTGTTGGTCTCCTCTCTCTTCTCGCGTCCTAAAAATATTTCGCTTCGTCTCCACCTCGTCGATAGCTCGCTGTATGATTTTACTTACTTCGAGGTCTTTCTTTGGACTCTGGCTATTTTGGGTTTTCTGTCTGACGAGATTTTCAACGAACCTGTCGGGATTTACGAAGGCATGAATTTGGAAAACAATGTTTGGGTGTCACGAGAAAACAATTTGGGATTTTGAGATGTCTATCTTCATGTTTCGATTTAATTTGAAAAGTTGAGCAGGGTAAGGAGTCTTCTCACTTTGGACGCCAAAAAAGGCTATTTTCATGAATTTTTGTGATAGGTTTATATTTAGATATTAATATAAAAGTTGTTATACTGAATGATATACTTTCGAAATACATTTAAAAAAAAAACTTATTTATTGGTCACTAAATAGTGACTTAGATAAATAATGTTTGCTTTTTTATGTAGACGTTATAGTTAAATAATATAGAATTTATATAAATAGAATATATTAAATTACTTAAATAATATAGAATATAATATAGAATTAATCAATTCCGGATAAAATTGATGAATTCCGTTGAATAATATAGAATATTTTATCATATAAATATAGACGAAAATGGTAGTTAAAAAATGTCCTAAAAAATTGTAGGTCTGCACTGTTGATGAAGTCTCGGAGATGGATCATCCGAGACAAAAAAAAATCAAACGGTTTTAGATTCAGTATGTTAATGGCTATAGTGCATATTATACGATTTTTTATATGTGCAAAAATAACAAAATGCCGGCCATTTTTCGAAAAAAAAACAAAATGAGCGTTTGTTCAAACAAAAGTAAATATGAAAATTTAAAAAAATCCTTGATATGCGCTACAACTATAGTTGTAAAGAATATGGGGTTAACATTTCATAAGGATCGGTTCAGTAGTTTCGAAGATTTTATCAACAAGCCATCGAAAAACGTTGTATCGAAAAAAAAACGCGTTTAAAGTTTGTTTGGGTTACATAAATACATACATTTAAAAAAAATGTATTTCGATAGTGTATTTCTTAAGTGTAAAAACTTTTATATTAATATCTATAATACAAATTAAAAAACAATGAAAATAGCCTTTTTTAGCGTGTAAAGTTCGAAGACCCCTTAATACGAAACGAGTATTTGGACAATCAACGTCCAATGTCAATGAACTTTGTAAACATTTTAATTCGTTTCTGTATGTCACCTCATCGAATATGATGCTTCTGTTTGGGATACAAATAAAAAGTCCAATGATAATGCACTTTGACTAATCAACACGATCGTATCTTGCTCTTTTATAATTACTTCGAGTGAAAGGAGGTCTCAGAATAGTATAGACGAAATATCCCATCGACCATTGCAAAGGGCCTCGTATTTTAATGACGAGACCTTAATGAAATTTTTTTATAGAGACAAAGTCATCGGTGCGCATTGCCAGGTAGATGATCTGGTTTTGTGGATGGAAAAAACGAGGCCACCGCTCGTCGAGGTGTTCGGCCTTGATGTGTGTATGCGTTTACGTTTGCATATATACATGTGTACGTGTGCGTCTGCGTGGGTGTGTGTTCAATCGATGAAAATTGATTCCTCGCGCCTCCAAAATGTACGAACGTCGGCGCTTTTGACGATTAGCCTCACTTTTCGACACAACGTCACACCTTTATACGTTTTTCTAATTACTTTCGCTACGTTATCGGAGCTTCTCGACGGGAAAGGAAGAGCACGTATGAATAACGGGCCCCAGCGGAAATTGTTTTACCGTGTAGTCGAAAAAGACAGGTCTGGACGTAAAAATTGCCGTGTTGAAAAAAAATTTAAGTAAAATGTCAATTCATGATTTTTATACTCACGTGCAATTTTTTCCCACTTTCTTTCGGTGTAAGAGGGGCACTAATTAACAATTCGTTGAAGTAGCCGTTTGACGAAATTTCAATGTCTCGATAGAACTGCCCCCCCCCCCCCCCCCCCCGCCCATAAATCTAAGTATTATTATGAGACAGTTTCATATGGCATTACCATGTGGTCCCTTCTTACGCATTTCTGAGGGCGTAATTTCGGGTTTTATTTTACACACCTAAGTGTATTATTTCCATGCGTATTTGGTGTACTATTTGATTATTTTTTATAAACTGCATGGGTGATGGTTTGAAGCATCACAGCCCCTCCACTAAATGCATAGAATATTTCATAAATCGAAAATAACATGAAATATTTAATTCACAGTTCTACCTTAATTATTCTGTATCATAATTCGTCATTGCTCGACCCCCTAAAATTATTTTTTTTCCGAAGAAAATATTTTGTCTACACATTGTTTTTTATCGCAGATATGGCACAAGAGATCAAATTTATTCCTATAATTATTTGCGGTATCACATGAACTATATTAATTACTCAATGTCATTGTGAGAGTTAGAGATTTTTTTATCAAATATCATGCTATAGGTTTTTCAAACATAACCTATATATATATATATACACACACATCGAAGGGTTTTTACTTGAAATGGAGGGGGGGGGGGGGGGGCAGAGAGGAATTAAATATAAAAGGTGTCCTGTTATGAATGGATAATGCTGCAACTGTCGATAGGTCAGATCATGTCCTACTATATGCTGGAATGTCAGTTTAGTAAAAGTCCCACGGTTTTCGAGATTGTGAACTTTATGTTATGTCTTGAAAAAAATTATCTGCTTTTAGTTTTTCGCATGCCATTTTTACAAATGATATGAATCGACAATAACTAAGCAACTTTTTAACCCTTGCCGGGCACACCTCGAAAAAATTACGTAAAAGTAATTGTGGTTGAAATTCACCCCAATCATTTTGCAATGTAATAAATTACTAAAAAATTCGAAAAAAATACTGCAATGTACTTTCAACTCTTTTCTAAACGACTATAGCAATTATTTTCAAAAAGTGTGATTTTAAATATGAAAAAACATGTCCCATTTTCCCGACTTTTCTGGAAGGCATGACCATTAAGGGTTAAAGTAATTGGCACGATATGCGTAGTACATTTTTTTACACCGCATACATCAAAGTCGGATGTTCGAATTGGTTTGTATGAAAATTCTGGATAAGAACTTTTTTCATAAAGCTTCCTTAACACTAAAGGTTAAAAAGACGACTTTTCTAGATGAAACAAATAACCAAGAGTATTTTTTCAAAAGCCGGGTCAAAAAAAGTTATCATTTGTAGAAATGGCATGCAAAAAGCCAAAACCAGATGATTTTTATCTCGAAAAAACCGTGGGACTTTTACTAAACCGAAATTCCAGCATATAGCAGGACATGATCCGACCAATCGACAGTTGCAAGATTACCCATTCGTAAAAAAATACCCTGTGAATAGATTATATTTGATATTTTCACAATTGGTACAATCACAATTAACATGTGAATTTTAAGGGGAGATATACACCTAGGAGCCGGAAAAAGGTCATTTTTGTGAATTTTTTCAAGAAAAACTATTTGAAATTTCGGATTGGGGTTTTAATTATCTAAAATTATACACATTCAAAAATATGTTTAATTTTCTTAATTTAAAAATATCAAAAATATACAAGGATATTGTATGATCCTTGGAGCGTCGTAAAAAAATCTGCGTATACGGCACCCACTGGCGTTTCTTCAAAAATCATCTGAAAAAAAAACCAAAAAGATTATTAAATTAGATACTACAATCGAGTACTTGTCACAGCCGATTTTGAAAATATCCATTTATGACAAAATAGCGGACGTTTGAACATAAGTAGCGATTTTTGGGCAAAAAATTAATTATTATTTTGCCTACAAATCAAAACCTAAGTAACGGAAAAAAAATCCTATGACAAGTACTAGATAATGGTGTAGAGAATAACCCCAAAAAACCTCAAGGCAATCGGTTCATTGGTTTTCGAGAAATTTTGGGTACCGATTTGAAAAACGTGGTTTTGAGAAAAACGCGTTTGAAAATGTGTTCATGAATAAATCATGAAATTTGTCAACTTACATGGAATCATCGATACCAGGCCCATAGTGTAGGTCGTCTACGGTCGACGGAATGTTCATAGCTTCTAAATCCTCGACCTCGACCACCTAGGTGTACCTCATTTGGATCAGCTGTTCACAAATGAGCATCAAATATGTTTGTGTTTACTGTAACATACCTAAACGAATTGCTTAACACACATTTGATACCCAAAAGTCTAAATGTCTGCAATAACACATGCTGCATGTTTCCAAGTCATCAATAACTCGTCACAATGTAATGCGGTTCAACTGTTCAAAAATAGCCATCAAAAGTGGTCAAATTTTTCGTGCCACACATAACCGCGTTGCATCAAGCCCTGTACGACATTTGCACGCGTTAATTCCTAAAATTACCGACCTCGCGTGTAAAAAATACCCCACATGGATGTGCACTGCAGTGTCCAAAGTCAGGTAAGTTCTGTCGAAGCAAGATGAATATCGGCCAAGACTCGTTGAAACACAAGTCCAGACACCGCGTTGCGATCTCAGCTGCTATGGCCCGGAACACGAAAAAACCGCGTAGGTAAAAAGCAACAAAAAAAAAATCGCCGAAATCGTGCACGTGTCCTTGTGCCGCGATGCGTGTTCCACATCGGATCGAGATCCTCGCTCCTGTAGAATGCAAATGACAACTTTTCGAAAGGGCCTTTTTGGTATAACCTCCGCCTCCGAAATACCTACCGCCCTTTGTCGGTGTAAAAAAGGGGCAAAAGAACAAATGGGCACAAAAACGCGCGTGTGGACGTCCGTCGATATACATTCGCTGGGGAGGTATCGGAGCCAGAGGGGAGGGGAAAAAACGCCGACTATACGCAGGTCGTTCTCTCGAGAGTACAGGTATTCTTCTTCCTTGATATTTCTGCTCGCGCCTGTATAATTCGCTCGGTCCGAGCGATTCGCCCCCGATATTTCGCTTACGATGACAATCGGCCGAAGGACCCTCGAAAGTTTATCGAGCCTTTCGAAGGCTGTACGAATTAGCATGCTGCTTGGAATTTCTTTCCTTCGATCGTCTCGTGAAAAAAAGTCATTCTTTTTTCTTCTTTCTATTCGCTCCCTTTCTACACAAACACGCGAAAAAATACGCATACAGGCATGTTCCATCCTCGCCCTTCACCACCCGCGCGGTCCATTCAGCGAGAATCCTTTTTTATTCGTCTCTAATCCCTTTTCGACTGCGTGCCCAATGAGGCTCGTGCGCGGTCAACGTTTGAGGTGACGGAGGATATCGCCGCGCTGCCGGATCGTTCCCCGCCATCTCCGACGGTTTACTTTACCGTTTCTTTTTTGACGATTTTTTTCAGTACCTACACACGTACCCACACACACACGCAAGTGTACGTGTATTCGTCCGTAGTAGGGGAAGTAGGGGCAAGATGATGACGCTTAGGTCATGCTCACATAAAACAATACATATGAATCAGGCAACTTCAATTGTTCGTTTAAACTAATCAACATTTATTCATCTTTCAATTTGGGAAACAAAAAAATCAGTTTCTGATTGTTAGCGTTCAATGTGGGAAATTCCACGTCATTTCACCTACCCCGTGACCCCGATCATTTTTGGTTTTCCTAGTTTTTTTTTTGTAAAATTGTACGCCATGAAAGAAATATCCACACCAATTTTTAGATTTTTATGTCTTCTCTTTTAGGAGTTATAATTTTGCAAAAAATGTCGATTTTGGAAGTTTTGGAAACGCTTTAAGGCTGATAACTCCTAAACTAATTGAAATATCGACAAATGTCACTATATAATGTTTCTTCAATTTTTAAGCTTACTGTTGTTAAAAAATATGAAAAAATGATCAATCAACAATGTCAACGTTGTTTATTTGCTTCAGAAGCAAAAACTATTTTTTTAAAGATGATTGCCTTTTTTATTTTTTTCAAAAAATTCTCTAAAATAGAGTGACCCATTCTATAATTTCAAAGACTAATCTCATCATGGGCACATTTTTCCTTCTATTTTTTTTCTTCGAATAAATCACATTTTTTTTAGAAGATTTTTATCATTTTAATCTCCAGTAATGCTATTAATGATTTTTAATTCGGCCTTGACATGCCGGAATCGGTTTATTTTTAATTTGTGCTGAATTTAGCGGTTTTTTTTAATTTTAAATAAAGAATTTGTTCGCTACATTCAGCACAAATTAAAAATATACCGTTTCAGGCCTGTCAAAGCCGAATGAGAAATCACAAAATCATTAATAGCATTATTGGAGATTAAAATGATAAAAATCTGCTCAAAAAATAAAAGGAAAAATGGGCCCACGATGAGACTAGTCTTAAAAATTATAGAATAGGTCACTCTATTTTAGAGAATTTTTCGAAAAAAATTAAAGAAGGCGATCATCTTTAAAATATAGATTTTTCACTTTGGATGCAAAAAAAACGTTGACATTAACAATTAATAATTTTTTCATATTCCTTAACGAAAGTGTGCGTCAAAGTGAAGAAAAAATATACAGTGACATTTGTCGATATCTCAATTAGTTCAGGAGTTATCAGCGTTTAAACGTTTCCGAAACTTCTGAAATCGACATTTTTTGGAAAATTATAACTCCTAAATAAGAAGAGATTAAAATCTAAAAATTAGTGTGGATATTTCTTGCATGGCGTACAATTTTACAACAAAAAAATCAGAAAAACCAAAAATGTCGAGGGTCACGGGCTAGGTGAAATGGCGTGGAACGCCCCATATATATTTTTAATCAAACCTTTATTTTTCCCATATTACCCCACATGCAGGGCTAGATGAAACAGCGCTGGGAGCACGATGAGACACGAATTATTGGCATCTTTCGCATATACAAATGGTTTCATTTTGAATACCAGCAACTTTAAAAGCCAATCGTCCAAGCTCTGTAGTATTTATTCCCAATAATCTTCCTTCCATATCTTTTGAATCATTCGTTAGTTATTCTTCATCCTCTAGTAGAAACACCGGTGTTTCTACCATATTCTGACAAACCCTTCACGCAATATCAAAAACTAGAACTTTCATTGTATTTAATCGCCTCTCTCTAATCAATACGAGCAGCTCAAATGACCATAAACGATGATAAACTTTCCCAAAAACCTAGATCGTTTTGTCAAAAATTCGACATTGTTTTCTCACCCGAAACACGTGCCTCCCGCCACAATTGATACTTTCACATTCACCGCCCCGCAAACCCTTCGCCCTCCAACAGGAGTACCGTGCCCGCACACACTGTTTAGTGGCTAGGCTTATGGTTCATCTTACCCCGCGTATTCGTCTTGCCCCGAGATCCCCTTCAGCTAGTAAAAATTTTGGGTGCGAGAATGGATCGAAAGGGAAAAAAAGTACGTGTGCTCTCGGAAGGACCGTGACTCCTTTCGTCCCGGCGTTAGGGACTCTTCGGGTCCAGGCCATATGTTACCCGATCCCACCGGAGGCCGGAGCTATTAATTATATCGATCTATATGGTCCGCGAGTGTAGTTAGCTCGCGAAGCCTTCGAATACACGGCTGCCTCGATCGCACGCGGCTCTTTTCTGCACCGAGCACACACGTACACCCATACGCGCTTGCATTTAGGCGTTGTGTACGGTAATGCATACGGAACCGATTCGAGTCTACGCATCGCTTTAATGCGAGTCCCTCGCGCATTTCACCTCTCCTCGATTTTTTTTTCTACTCCATCCCCGCTCAATTGGTGTCTCCCCCTCACCCACCGATCGCGAGGGGTGAGAACGTAAAAAAAAATATGCGCCAGGGATAAAGTACGGGCCGTAGAGTTGCACAGAAAATACATAAAAGCCAGAGGAGCATAAATCATTAGTCGCTTATATATATATATATGTACACACGTGCAACCGTGTGTCGTTGGTGCGAGAGCTGTACGAAAAAGCCATTATATCTGTGACTCACGGTGTTCACGATTCCAACGGGGGCTTACTCGCTGTCGGGGCATCATCGTCCAAATGAAAAAGACGGACGAAGCTAACGAAAAAAAAAGCGAAATAAAAAAAAACCAGAGTTCGGGGGCTTCGATAAATGGAATTCGGCAAGCACGAATGTTTGGGTTATACATATGCTGCGAATCCCCAATTGTACGATGGACGCGTAAACTCATGAGTACCGAAATGGCAAAGGGGATAAAAGACTTCGTTGCATATCCAGCCACTGCCGAGCTCGAGTTGGACAAAAACCGATGGTCGACTCGCGGTAAACGGCCTTTTTCCCGATTAACAATTTTCCTATGAGTGGAAATCATCTCGCGAAGCTTTTTAGCTCACGGTTGGTAGTTAACGTTGGTTACGTTCATAGGTGTCAATTTGGGCGATGTATAATCACCACAACGAGGCAAGTACTCACGTTATATGTTTCATGCTGCAATTGGTAGTACAGTGACGGAAAAATTCTATTGATATCAAACGGATGCGTCTATTTGATTTTTTATTCGAATGAACTAGATTTTTCGTGAGATCAATTTTTTAAAATTGCATTTCATTATTGGAATTATTTATGTCAAATACATGCATTCATTTATTGAAATTGAGATCTATTCAATATCGTCTAATAACTAAATATTTTATTTCTTTCTTATAAATCTGTGATTCGGTTTCATCTGTTAAAAAAACAATACAGTTGAATTCATTTAATGTATCTGCTTAATTTTTTACAATTTAAATTGAAGAGAATTTTTGTAGACTCAAACATTTTTCTATTTGATTGAATTAATGGTCTGCCTATGCTGCAAGATAAACATCGATTGGGGGGGGGGGTAGAGAGGGGGGAGAGAGGAATTACACACACACACACATATATATATATATATATATATATATATATATATATATATATATATATATATATATATATATATATATATATATATATATAGTGTCCTGTTATGAATGGATAATCCTGCAACTGTCGATGGGTCAGATCATGTCCTGCTATATGCCGCAATTTCAGTTTAGTAAAAGTCCCACGGTTTTCGAGATAAGAATCATCTGCTTTTGATTTTTCGCATACCATTTCTACAAATGATAACTTTTTTTTACCCGGTTGAAAAAAAAGTACTACGCATATCGTGCCAATTACTTAAAAAAGTTGCTTAGTTATTATCGATTCTTATCATTTGTAGAAATGGCAATCGAAAAACCGAAAGCAGATGATGTTTTTCAAAAAATAACATAAAGCCCAAAATCTCGAAAACCGTGGGACTTTTACGGAACTGAAATTGCAGCGTATAGTAGGACATGATTTGACCTATCGGACAGTTGCAGGATTATTCATTCATAACAGGACACCCTGTATATGTGTGTATATATATATATATATATATATATATATATATATATATATATATATATATATATATATATATATAGGTTATGTTTGAGAGTCTATAGCATGATGTTCGACAAAACTCTCTAATTACCACAATGATATTAACTAATTGATATAGTTTATGTGATGCAACAGATAATTATAGGAATTCATTTAGTTTCTTGTCCCATATCTGCAACTAAGATGCTACAAACACTCGGTAGCATAGAGGCAGCGTGCTATTGGTAGGTAAGTTGTAGGTTTGATTCCATATGCAGGCGACATAATTTTGTTTCGATTAAACCATTAGAGAAG
This sequence comes from Ophion ellenae, assembly GCA_963210295.1. Lineage (NCBI taxonomy): Eukaryota > Metazoa > Arthropoda > Insecta > Hymenoptera > Ichneumonidae > Ophion > Ophion ellenae. Next base: position 54,363,439 of record OY723386.1, on the reverse strand, counting down.
GCCAGATAATGACGAATTATGATACAAAATCATTGTAGTAGAACTCCAATTAGAGTATTTCATTTTATTTTGGATTCATGCAATATTCTATGTATACAGTACACATGGATTTGCAGTGTATATTGTGAGCCAACAAAGATTTATTCGAATCGAATCTTCATTCATTCAATTTGAATATCTTTAATATTTAAAAAGAACAGCCCAAAGAAAAAAATATATACACGAAACAAATTGGATCGTAGTATTCCGTGAGACAAGGGAAAAAACCTATTCGATTTAAATAGATCGTACTTAAATTAAATATTATTCTCAGCAGTGTAGAAAGAATACAACGATGGTAAATATTAATTAGATACCGAGAGAACGTCGAATACCATACGTTGATGTCATTACAACAACCCTTATCGTCGTATATCACCCTATTCATTGCACCAAATCTTTTGTTTTCGGATTTACGTATGCTTTTCGTATTTTCGTCCATAAATTCCTGTATTTTTTGCCACGATCCTCGTACTTTTTTACTGCCCATTCCGACTTTTTGTTCGTCGTGTCATCTTGTTCGATTTGTCATCTTCCGTGGATCTCCGAGATGAGCCACCACCTAATGTGATGCGTCTGCTCGATTGAGGCGATCTTCTGTAGCTTCCCCGTCGATTATTCGGGATCTCATATGGTTCATTGGTTGAGAGAAAGATGGGAATGGACGAGCCGAAGAGAAAAGAAACTTTGAGCATAGCAAGTAGAAACGCCGGACAAGCCGAGGCCTCGTCTTCGCTGCTTGGAGAGCAAACCAGTAAGAGTAGTCAAGCGTGCGCTCTCGGTTTCTCGCACAGCTTATTCTTTCATTATATATATATATATATATATATATATATATATATATATATATATATATATATATATATATATATATATGTATATCTTTTTCTATTCCTCGATCTACCTCCTCCGTCTCCTCATAATTCTCTTCGTGCTCCGAGGGGAGCTTTCGCAGTCATTCCCTTAGTCTATCTCACTCTATACCTTCACGGTGTTTGTCGAAGGCGCTACTGGAATCCGGTAAAAAACTGACCGCTGACCAGCCGGCTTCGTTGCTACTGTGCTGAACCATTGCTGATACTTGCTCTCTAATACGGTCTAACCGTAATGTGCGTCAAGCTATTCTCTCTGTATCGCATCTATAGAGGTAGATTGTATCCACATATATGTCCATATATATATATATATATATATATATATATATATATATATATATATATATATATATATATACAACCGTTGCTTGTTCTAACTTTGTCGTCGGCCGCTTTAACGCTGCAGTACGTCTTGAGAGTAGAAAAAGAAAGAGGGACAGAGAGAGAGAGAGAGAGCGAGAGAGAGAGAGAGAGAGAGAGAGAGAGAGAGAGAGAGAAAGGGCAAGAGAGACAAAATGAATTCATCTCGTCAAACTCGATTTGTGACTTCCGCTTATCATTATCACATTGGCGCGTCGAAAGAGACACACGAGCAAGAAACTGACTAAAAAAACTAAATGTGTAAAAAAGGCACTCGCGCACCCGTCTTTCCAAGCTTGACTTCATTCCCCAGTAGTCGCGTATACGCTTTTTGTCCGCTTCGTCCAGCCAAATGAACAATCAGCGTCACCATGTGCGCCAGTAATCGACGTCCGTTTGTTGTTTACCAATGCCTCCACCATTTCTTCGTGGACTGTGAAGCTCAAACAAGCCAACAATCGACTTGATCACAACAAAAAATGGAAAAGTATTCCGAGCGATTCGAATCGAACCTCGGGACCCAATTTCAAGCGGCGATTATGCTTCGAGCTTACTGCAACAAATCGCCATTATCTAAACAATTTCCGAATGCACTGGCCAACTCGTATCTCCAGTCGTGATTCGCTCGATGGCTAGCCATTCACCAATTTCGAGCACTTGGCGTTTCTGTCACCATCGTCATTGGCCGAGCGAGTTGTCGCGTCTGCCTTACGAGCAACCGGCGCGAACAAGCCGGCAATGCATTGCCGCGATGAGAGTTTCATCGATGAAACGTGGAACCACCGGAGAAGTAGGACACGATAGGCAACATGCTATAGGGCGCTATACGGGAATCAAGTGTCACCGATCTTTCGGAGCAAAGTAAGGAGGCACACGTAGTCTGGGGTGGCAGGAATTGAGCGCGGTATGCACCGGGATGAGTTTCAATGACCGGTGAGCGGGTGAGCGCAAAACAGGCGCGACCGCAGTGATCGAGCAAAAAGAGCGGCGGAAAGAGTTGCATTAGTAGTAGAGTGCATCAGCACGAGACGACTCATCGCCTTCTGCAAAAGCGTCTTCTGGTTTGCTGCTGATGCTGCTGATGCTGCTACTGCTGCTGCGCTGCTTGAAGTTGTTGTCTGAATTATACTCTGATTATACTGCGGAGAGTGCAGTGTGCCAGCCGGCTATGATTAAACATTAAACAACGCCATTACGGCGAAGTACGAGATCTCTTTGGCCGGTGTGCTACGCGCTTTACAACGGCGTAAGGAGGATTGCTATTCAGCTTTTTATATATATATACATATATATACATATATATATATATATATATATATATATATATACACACACATATATGTATACACACACACACACACACACACACACACACACATATATATATATATATATATATATATATATATATATATATATATATATATATATATGGGCTGTAAATCCAACACGAAGGATCTGCACTCTCGGTATAAAAGATATGGAAGGGGAAAGGTAAGAAGACGAGTAAGAGGGAGAAGAAGAGGGGGAGTTGACCGCGGTCGCTCGTGTCCTCCTACGAGTCGGATTAGCTTGTAATCCTGAGCTGGCGCACGCGGTGCGCGAATATATATTTATATATATGCGTCCCTGTACATGTATACAAATATATATATATATATATACTGCACTTGTACAACCTACCTCGAGATATCCTGATGGCTAACCAGAAACAAGAATGCCAAGAAGCGTAATTAGCTATTCGCTCGTCCTTCTCCCTCCTCCATCTCTCTCCAACCCCTTTCGCTATCGCTCTTTCTCTCTCTCTCCCTCTCTCTCTCTCTCTCTCTCTCTCTCTCTCTCTCTCTCTCTCTCTCTCTCTCTCTCTCTCTCTCTCTCTCGCTCTGGCTCTCCCCAGCTCTCTTCCTCTCGACTTCAACGGATCCCTCTCTATATTTGCTTTGCCGCAGGCATTCCACGAGAGCGGGCGAGTCCACGCCGTATCAGTAGCGTGCACTCGCCTCTTTCTCTTCCTCCGCACTTGTGACATTAGCCCGCGCGCAACGACGATAAGATATTTTGTGATTACGCGAACGTGATTTCGAATAGTTTGAAATTTTCCGGATGTCTGGATTCTGTTCATCCGCGAGGTGAATTGGCAGTTGAGATGTGACGCTGGAATGTTAACACTCGGTATGCTCGTGTTGACGACACTATCGAGGTATCGGCCTTAGGCCACTCCAGAGGCTGAAAAAATAGGCTTTTTGGGGATTTTTTTTTCGGAAGAACTACAAAATAAATGGAGATTATAAAGAAGGGTGTTTATCATAGATATCAGTGACTGTATACAATAATTTTTTTGAAGCGATTAATTTCAAGATGGCGACTGTGCAGCGTTTATCTCAAAACTCCATTTTTAAGTTGGCCGGAAACTCAGACAATTTTCAACCGATTGACTTGAAATGTTGAATATATCTTGAAAAATACATTGTCTATGGAAGTACGTAGGATTTCTTTTATATTGCATAGTTCATTTGTTAGTAACAATTATCTGATGATTTTTTAGGCAAATTTTTCACTTTCCTAAAAAAACTTTGCTTTAAAAATCGTCAGTCAATTGTTGATACAAATGAACTATGCAATATGAAAAAAAACTAAACTGAACAACTAAAACATCGCCGCCGGCAGATGATGAAATTGTTTTCGCGATGTTTGGCGGTGGACACTCTACAGCTTAAACGGTCCATCGGAAATCTAAAAACCAAACAGGTTATTCGAAGTAACAATAAAAATCACCTTTTTCACAATGTGGCGACAAATTGAAACTCGAGCATACGAAATCTATGAAAAAAGTCGTTATTTTTACGTGACCTAAAAAATGAAGATCGATTTGAAAAAAGTCAGATCGTTAACGCCCTTTTTAAGGTAATTCTAACACTTTACACTAATCACACCACTGATCATACTTGAAACTTGTACTATTTATATTTTTAACATATGCAAAAAAATCATTTGTAATAACTAAAATTTTCCATGTGAATGAATGTTATTGAATGCTATTGAATGAATGTTCACATTTATTGGAAAAATGAAAAAAAAAGTTATTCCAACGATTCGCGCTGGATTTCTAGGTTTGATATTTGGCGAGTTTAACCTCCGTGCTTTTTAACGTCGTTCCGTCAAAACAATGTCAGGTGCGAGAAATATAAAGCATTGTATTCGGGCCACGACTGGTAAAAAACGTGGAAAATTTGTGTTGGCGAAATATGTCGGTTAAAAATGAAATATGTGTGAAAATTCGAATGAGTGAGATGAGGTTAGGACTACAGTCAGCTGTTGCCTTGCTGTCACGTCTCTTTATCGTAGCAAGTGGTAATAAATCCAATAACGGAAGTTCAAATTAAACTTGATATTGCATAAAAATTAAGTCAATAAGCGTAATTTTTTCTGAGAGCATTAGATTACTACAAGTGTTAACCCTGGAAATCTGATTATTTTTGAGAATCTGACGGATTCCCACTATTATATAAACGTTTGCAGCGACCGGAAGTTTGGTTTTTGTATGTCGTCTCGGAATTCCTGTACAAAAATACGCAAGTGTAATATTTCTTTTCTCTGTAATTAGGTCGATAACCGACCCTGAAATTTTACAGAGACGATTATTATTATTTTTAATAAAGCTAAAAAAAATGAAAATCCTATGGATTGAAGCCTGGCAATAGGATTACCTCAAACGTTTCTCATCGTATCTCCTGTGATTTTGGAAAGAATCCATCAAGTGGTTCTCGAGATATCATGTCCACCGATTTTGAATACAGTGCTTCGAGAAAAGTAGAAGAGAGAGTATGGCCGACTGTTGGAAGCTCTAGCTCAATCACTTTTAGGAATATTGCATTAAAATTTTCAGGGAATATAGCTAAAAGGTGATCCTATCAACTACGTTTTTTTTTGTTGAGAAAATGCAATTTTTTGGCCCACCTGGGTAGCCCGTTAATCAAAACGCGGCGACACATTGGCATTTGTACAAATGGCACGTCGCCATTCTACTTTCGTCAGGTTCGACTTTTTTTCTCTCTTTTTCGTTCAAGTTTCTTTAATTGCCCGGTGTCAGGAGACATTTCTTGCTCGATTCGTCGTAATGATTTTTCGCGTGCTCGGGGATCGTGATGACCTACCGCGGGGCGGGTGATGTTCTCGCTCGCACCGCGGCGCGTTCCGAACGTAACGACCTACTCGGACAGCCCTAACTCGCTTATAATAACTCGCGGAGTTTCTGCTCGCGGTTGCCGTCGTCGTCGTCGTCGGCGGTGCATTGCGGTCAGTGTATTCTTTTTTTCCGACCTTTCTGTCGCCCTCTCTCTCTCTCTCTCTCTTGCTCTCTCTCCGTCCC
>OY723386.1:54346483-54357596 GCA_963210295.1 Ophion ellenae | reverse complement strand
GTATGGTAAAGTGATCCCAGTCTACCCTACCCTTCACTATATGCATATATATGATCAGTGACCCCCAGTATACCCTACCCTTCACTATATGCATGTATATGGTAAAGTGACCTTATTTTCGCACTCCACCAATTATTGACACTTCTCTCCTACCTACACAGTGGTCCTTAAAGTGCCAATAATTGGCCCCTTAAAGTGCCAATAATAACCTCACCCTACGAGAAGAAGAAAGCATCGCATCAGCTACCTTGACGAACTCAGGCTCGCAACCGTCACAATCGTAATTCACAAATTTCAGTGATTCATCGAACCCTACTTTTTGGGCCCTATATAAAGTGTGCTCGCGTATAAAATGCAGCGAGAACAGGCGCAAGAGGTGAAGACAAAAAATGTAAAAAAGAACATCACTCGATAGAGGTACGGAATAGTCACAGCAGCGGCAGTCGGGGGGGGGGGGGGGGGCAGGCAAAAGACAGAATAGAAATCGTTGGTAAGTTCTGTGGAGAACAGGGCATAACTCACTCGGCCAGACAGAAGAAAGGAATTAAAGATGGCCGTGATTGCCGTTGGATCGTGGCCAGAGCAGAATAGCATCTATATATACGTGTATATACATATTGTATAAAACGTATACATATATAGTAAAAAGCCGTGCGCGCGCGCGGGCTTCTTCTCTCCTCGACGCGTAACTAAGTCCACCGCGCGCGCGAGCTTCTTTTTCGCTTCGCTTCCACCACCTTCCCCATACATCGGTCCCGTCTCTCACTCCACCTCCGTCCTCTTATTCTTCTTTTGGGAACGCGCGCGCCGGTGAAGACTCGCGGCCAAGGCGCGAGATCGGCTAAGGGGTTGGGGGCGGTGCACAGGCGCCCACGTCGAAGGCACACATACCCTGCTGAAGGGATGAGAGATTCTTTTCTCGCGTATTAGGAATTCATATCTCGGGTGGATTCGCGAGGGGGTGGCTCCCCATCTCTCCTCTCTCGAGCCGAGGAGAGCGCGAGAGGCTTCCTCAAGTGTGATCAATACGAACTCATTCTTACAGCCAGCGATACTCAACCCTCGCACACGATATTCAAATGGAAGGAGAGGTTGACGATCGCGAAATTTTTTATCGAGTTCTGGCTGAGGCTCCCTCATTGCTGTTTTCGAACGATTGTATCGTTAGATTTGAGTACATTTGACGTATCTTCACTTGAGGGGTCTTCTCGCTTTAGACGCTAAAAAATGCTATTTTCAGGAATTTTTTTGATTGGTTTATATTATAGATATTAATATGGAAGTGGTTACACTTGATAAATACACTTTCGATATACATTTTTTTAAATTCCATTTATTTAGTAGTTGAGGGGCTATACCAGTGTGAACGCTGAAAATTTTGGTGATTTTCGGGATTTTTTTGGAAGAAAAGTACTCAATTAAATGTTTCGGAAAATTAAGAATATATTTGGCTATATTTGACCTATATTACATAATTTTTTCATAGAAAAATATTGAGATTCAAGCGACTTATGCGCTGCCTTCGGAAGCGCCAAAAAAAAGTTCCTCCACTGCTGACATGATTCCGGCCGATTGAGTAGCTGAAACCGAAAAAGGAAAAAATTTCGTTAAACTGGAAGGTATTTTCTGTACAATGACGTAGGATTTTCGAAAAATATCAAAATCTAACAAAATGGCGTAGTTATGAAAAAAAGTCTGTTTTCTTGTCCATAAAATGGTCGTTTTTTTTCAATGCCAAATCGTCAGTTTTCATCCAATCAAAAATATCCTACGTCATTGTAGCATAAATATATTCAAGAGTACTCAGTTGAAATTTAAAGTCAATCGGATAATTGCTCTTTGAGTTACAATGTCAGCAAATTTGAAGAAACTCATTTCGAGAAAAACGCGTTTAAAGATTTAACTATCGATTTTTGCAGGATAAAACGATCGGAGATACGGCCTTGAAATTTTTACAGGATATTCCTGAAAGTATAAACTGTCGAAAAAGGCAAAAAAATAGATTTTTTGAAAGTGTCATACTGGTACAGCCCCTTAAAAAAATGTCCAAAGAAGTAGCTGCGCTGTTGATGAAATCTCGGAGATGGATCATACGAAACAAAAAAATCAAACGGTTTTAGATTCAGTATATCAATGGCTATAGCGCATATCATACGATTTTTTATATATGTAAAAATAACGTCATGGCAGACTTTTGTCGAAAAAACAAAACAAAAACGTGTTTTTTTCCATCGTTTTTGGCAAAAAGGTAAATATCAAAATTTAAACAAAATCCTTAATATGCGCTACAGCTATACTTGTAAATACTATGTGGTTAAAATTTCATAAGGATTGGTTCAGTAGTTTCGAAGATTTCATCAACAAGCCGTCGAGAAACGTTGTTTCGAAAAAAAACGCGTTTAAAGTTTGTTTGGGTTACACAAGTCCATACATTTTTTTAAAAATATATTTCGAAAGTGTATTTATTAATTGAAGCAACTTTTATATCAATATCTACAATATAAACCTATCAACAAAAATCATGAAAATAGCCTTTTTTAGCATCTAAAGTGAGAAGACCCCTTAAGGCGATTACGGTTCTAATTACTTCCACCAAAATATATTTATGATCAAAGAAATTAGCATGCTGCGGGTACATACACATGGGATAAGATTTTCACTGAGTCTAATCTTCGAATAAATCATTCATTCAAGTCGTATAAGTATTTCAATGTCCATCTGCCAAATGATCTATGATATTCAAATAGACGTTAAGTACCTGTATCATCAATAATTTCAAACACCAACCTCCGCAACGCCATAGTCTTTTGATAAACGGATTAGTCAAAAAATCAATGACTGGCCCATCTATCGAGTAATCAAAGGCAAATAAATGGTTAAGTTTGATGTATTTCCTGACATACCAATTCATCTTTTAGATTAGAACAAGTATCGAGTACTCAGAAACGTTCGTCCTTTTCGTTCGCTCTCGCTTTTCAAACAATCGCCAATTTCCCATGGACAAAAGGAGTCCCTCGTCATTGGCCAACACGCGATAAAACTTCAAAACCCTTGAACGACCACCATCTCAACACCGCTTAAGAACGATCTTTCGATGTTAGAAAAATAGGAGCGTGGAACGAGAAGCAATTTGAGATGCTTGAAGTTTAAGAAGGTTGACGTCGATGCTTCGATCGCATTTTGTAGATTTTCCCTGTTACAAGGTACAGAAGTTAAAAAAAAGATGAGAACCGCCGTCACGATGTTTTCGCGTAATTTCGGATGTCTTCCACGAGAGCGCCCTGGCAGGAGAGACGTCGAGAGCTATCCTCGCGTTTGGCCACAAGAGGTGGAAGGAATGAGAAGAAATGGGATGAGGGACGCAGACATACATTAATAACCAGAGAGGAAACGTATCTTTCCAGAAAAACTCACCCTCTTGATAGTAAGAATGTGTGTGTGTGTGTGTGTTTGCGTGTGAGGTAGAGAGGGTGTACAGGAGTATAGACATGGATATTGGTTGTATGAGAAAGATACGTACCTTATATAAATGTATGACTAACGGGTATGGAGAAGGTTGAACCAGCAGCAGCAGAAGCGTATCTTATCCATGTATAACCATAACGGAGCTTATTAGGGAGAAACGAGAAAATCCCATGCGGGCAAATCCTTCCTTCAGGCATTTTCGTATACATTTTTCCACCCCCCCCCCCTCCCCCCCTCCGCCCCCCTCTTCTTCCCCCACCTTCGGCTTCTGCTTCCTTTTTACCTTCCTCTTTAAAGGAAGGAAAAAAGATGGAATCAAAAAAATCTGTATATCAAAATGCTCAACAACCCCCTATATCTTTGAGAACTTCATCGTAGGACTCGATCCTCGCAAATGCCAGCAGATTATGTGCTGATGATGCAGTGCACATGGTTGTTGCACTGCATCCTGCAGTAAGTTCGACATTGACCGCCATTGGCGTAGCCAGCGTTTTTTCTGGGGGGGGGGGGGGGGGGGGGGGGGGGGTAGTGGTTTTGATTACAATCGTCTTTTTGTTAAATAAACTTTACGTAATAGTCGATAATCACTTAACACATAAAACATGACGCTTTAATCACACGTTTGTGTTAACATTAATATAAATCTCTGGCAGTAGCTTGAAAAAGAATCAACTGACTTTTCTTCATTCTTCAATGCAGTTACCAGTCTTAAAACTTCACTTCGAATAGGTATATAATTAAAGAAGAGTTTCTATATTTTTCTGCAAAGCGACCCAATACTATTTTAGTTGGACTTTTTTGACAATGTAATTTTCTATGTTTGGCAGTGACATATGGGAGCATCGTTCCTAAAGCATTGTACTTCTGAGCCACATTTTTATCCACCGCGTGGCAGAAAAACTCCCCCACTGGCGAAGCGCACTGGGAGTACTATTGCTGCTTGGAAAAGTTTATATAAGTTAGGGCGGTCACTGTAAATCCATATGTGTTATTTGTTACACGTAAGGCGTGTAATTTTTAGGAATTAACACGTGTAATTGCCGTACACAACTTAAAACAACGCGGTTATGTGTGCATAAAGGAACTTCAAACACATTTGATGTGTATTTTTAAACTCTTGAACCGCATTAACTTTTAACATGTCATTCGTGTTTTATTCCAAACATGCACCACGTGTAATTGTAGATATTTACAGGTTAGAATATTAAATGTGTCTTACATCGTGCATTCATGTGTTTTATAGCGAAGTTAAACACGTTTTATGCATATTGGTAAACAGTTGATCCGAATTGGGTATCTTGTAATACCAAATTTATACTTGTAAAATACCAAACAACACACCCGATACGCATAGAAATAATACACTGAAGTGTGTAATATAAACGTATAAAGCGAATCTCGAAATCTCACACTCGAAAATGTGTGAAAAGTGACCACAAGGTAATGACACATTGGAACTGTGTTAAGGGGTCTTCTCACTTTAGAAAAGTTGTTACATTTAATAAATACACTTTCGAAATATAATTTTTTTTTTAATTTATGAATTTATGTAACCCAAACAAACTTTAAACGCGTTTTTTCGAAGCAACGTTTTTCGACCGCTTGGTTGATAAAATCTTCGAAACTACTGAACCGATCCTTACGAAATTTTAATCACATATTCTTCACAATTATAGCTATAGCGTTTACCGAGGATTTTCTTAAATTTTGATATTTACTATTTTTTTTACCAAAAACGGTGAAAAACACGTTTTTTTTGTTTTTTCGAAAAATGTCCGCCATTTTGTTATTTTTGCATATATCAAAAATCGTATGATATCCGCTCTAGCCATTAACATACTGAATCTAAAACCGTTTGATTTTTTTGTCTCGGATGATCCATCTCCGAGATTACATCAACAGCGCAGACGTAATATTTTTTACGACATTTGTTCAACTACCATTTTATTGACTTTAGTAATATTCAGTGATCTTAGTGAGTACCATAAATAACGAGTTAAATAAATAAAATTCTACAATGTTTCTACAATTTTTGAGGGCATTTTTTTAACTACCATTTTCGTCTATAAATAGTGACTTAAATAAATAATTTAAAAAAAATGTATTTCGAAGGTGTATTTATTAAGTGTAATAACTTTTATATCAATATCTATAATATAAACCTATGACAAAATTCATTAAATTAGCCTTTTTTAGCGTCTCAAGTGAGAAGATCCCTTAAACGAACACAGTTGGATTTGCAGTGTACTCATTTGTAATATGCTTTCTTAAATTTTCAACATTTATTTAGTGATTTTTGAATGATAGTATGTTTTTGATCGATTCAGCTTCTACGGCTGGACGTATCAATTATTCAGATTTTTAAATAATTATTGATGATATCCTCTCCGTCCTTCATATTCAATATTTACACTGCATCGACTGCATGTGCGAACAGTAGATTCGCAAATAGGCGTTTTAAATTCACAATGATATTATCTATTACTTGGTAGTGAATGTTGTTATTCCAATATCTTTCTGGTTCCGTATCAGCCGGCAAATCAATGCAAAAGCGATGTATTACTTTTGCCCACAGTTAACTTAATTGTGAAATTTAAATATCCCCTTATATTACGTAATAAAATAGCGACTTTCTATAAAAATGACGAAATTACGACGCAGGAAGTAGTTCAAGTTTTATTTAAGGCGTTACCCCCACTTGTAGCGCAAAAAAGGCCTTTTTCATGATTTTTTTAAAAGAAAACTACAAAACTTTTTTAATCGATCAATATACCATCTTAAAGAACACATCTTGAAGAACTTTCAGTAATTTTTTTTATTGAAAAATATTACATTGTTCAGTGGCAAATGGCCGTCAATGAAATAATGTTTTTATATACACGGTTTGCGGTGACCAACATTGCGGCGAAGTGGATCATCTGAAAAAAAAAATGCGGATGGATTTAGTCAAATATAAGTATAAACTAGTCTTTAATCGAAGGATTTAAAAAAATATTCATTTTTCACAAAATGGCGGACAGTCAAAGTTAATGGTTCGATTTTAACGAAAAAAAACGGCCGTTTTTTGGCTATAAAACGGCCATTTATTTCGAAAAAAAAAATCGAACGATTAAAGACTACATTTTGATGTATTAAATAAGCCTGCAAAATTTCGAGAAGATCGGTTCATTAGCGTTCGAGTAATCTTGGTCACCGACTTCAGAAATGCCATTTTGAGAAAAACGCGTTTAAAGTTTCTCTTTCAACGCTCTTTCAACGCGGATTCTTCTCTTTCAACGCTCATATCTCAGTCAATTTTGTTCGCATCGACTTGAAATTTTCAGGACATATTCTCAGATACTTATACTTCAAAAAAATGCAATAAAAAAAATCTATTTTTTCAAAATCGCAAGTGGGGGTAACCCCTTAATTCTTTCCGTATGCTTGCTTGGGTGAAACAAATCAAATTAATCCAGTATTTGAATTCAATTATTTTGGCTCGATTTTTTTATATGAGGGGGGGGGGACCCGGGATTTCTAGACGGGCGTGCCCACCCCACCCCCGCCTGGCTACGCCAATGCCCGCTACCGAACGACAATAACAAAAGCACGAAGAAATGTGCGGAAAGGGTTACGATGGTAGAGGAAGAGAGAGATAAAAGTATAATCGAGTTAGGTGTGCCGAGGACATGTGCGGAAAGATAGCGGTGTAAATAGCGAGAAATAGAAAGGGAGAAAGAACCTAATAGAGGGTCCCGTGTCTTGGCGAGTAAATTGCGGTGGTTGGCGGGTTCGCGGGTTTGCGGTGTATTACCGGCTCGATTATCTCGCACGGTTTTAATAGACCTAGACCGAAGGTATATCGCCTAGTGGCTATAGACGTTTCCATCTATATTTGTACGTAGATACCGCAGCGCTCGACGAAAATGGAAATACAGCCGGCTGTATACGCATAGATTTTCGGCAGTTTTCCTGTATCCTCGGGCAAATGCGATACAGTATAGTGTATTTGGTAAGACTGGCTGTGGCGACACTCCGGGCGGGTCTCTCGGGTACTGTGAAATACTTTTAGCCTGCACTGACAAGTGTATGCTAAAAGTAAAATATACGGTGTCTCAAAATGACCCGACATCTTAATTTATCAATAAAACGTATTGTTTATTCGAAAAGTACGAATATTTTCATTTCAACATAAGATACAAACATGGAGGTTATGTGTGGAATACAATATTCGATAAATGGATAAATAAAAGGTATCTTTTCATGTATATTTGAAATGTACAAAAAAAATTGTCGACATGGAACCATAAATGACGAGAAGGATGCAGCTCGTAAATTTGACTGAAACAAAACAAAAGCCAATAAAATGTTCAATTGTCATATACTGTTCTTCAGGGTGAATTGCGAAAACGCTGAAAAAATCGTGAAATTATAAATTTTCTCAGGTTTGAAAAAACACTTTAACGTGCTACAAAAATTATTTAAAAATACATTTTCAACGACTTTTGTAATTTACTTAGAAGAGATTTTCATACTGAAGGAAATAAACTTTTGGTTGATTCAATAGGTCGTTTAATTTTTTTGCTATCATGCCCGCCAATTTGGAAAAATCGTGAAAATGAAAACTGGAGAAAACGCGCTTCAAAGTTTTCAATGGGGGGAAATAACAAAATCAAACACCAAGCGCTTCTCTGCTTTTGGCTGTGTATCTTCGAAAATATTTACCATTGGCCTCTGTAACTTTATAAATATATTTTTGGATAGTTTATCTATCGATTCATGCAATAAAAAAATCACAATTTTCGGCCCTTCTAATGCATGCCCCGGCCTTAATGAAGATGACGATTTGATTGTAAAAAATCATTGTTTTTCATTTAATCCCATATATAATGCATGAAATATTAAATTTTGTTATCAAATTGATGTCAAATGAACCCGTAATGTTTGACATGAGTTGCCCCACACTCCAGATTACTTTGACACTTTAAAAATATACATATAAAATTGTGTGAAGGGGGGGGGGGGGTGAAAAAAGTTGGAAGTTGATTAGAAAAGTTTGAATTTAGAATGTTAAAAAAAGTTATCGTCTAAAACCTGTAAAAACTAACCCCATTTTTCGGTACTCTATGGTACCAAAAAATTCGGTACTCCAAAAAACATGGCGCGCAATTTAAAATGTCAGGTCATCTTAAGACGCCCTAGCCGGGACCGTAGAAGTCCGCAAATACATACGAAGGAACAATAGAAAAAAAAGTAACGCTTTCGAGGCATTTGAGCTTTAACCCGAATGATGTGCAATAGACACGGTAACGTTGTAGTTTTTTTTCGACTTCCGGCACCGCACACTATGCATAGTAATGAATCTCAATAAATTGACGAAGAAATAAAAACAATATACGAATAAAAGAGGTATCGAATTCTGGACGAGTCTTAAAATCGTTGAGTCCTGGCCAGAAATTGTCACTTGGCGAGGAATGGCCCGTGTAGAGATCGATTCTGTATAAAATATCGAAGAGAACTCTTTGGTACGTTCGCGAGCCCGTGACAACGACCCCCGAAGGAATAAAAGCCACGGGATAAACTAGACACGATATACTGGTGCATACGTACACGTGTATTTATGTCGGCGCGTTTGGGTAAGTATTGGTAGAAGGTGAGGGAGTGTGTAACGGGGAAAGGGTTATTACGTATATTACTACAAGCGAAAGAGAGAGAGAGAGAGAGAGAGAGAGAGAGAGAGAGAGAGAGAGAGAGAGAGAGAGAGAGAGAGAGAAAGAGAGAGAGAGGGAGAGAGAGAGAGAGGGAGAGGGCCCTCTCGCCTGTAATCTCGGTAATGCCTACCATAGTTGTGTAGAGAGGACGAGAGTGGGCAAAAGAGATCCCTCCTTGTCTCCCTTGACTCCCACCCTCCCCCTCGCCCCATCTCTCTCTCTCACTATCGCTTCCTCTATCTCTCGTTCTGTGGCATGCACGTTCTGCCGCGAGGGAGCCAATGCTTTATGACTCGTAGACATCGAATCCCAGCAGTTAAGGTATATCGTGGCCTCTCCACTCTGCAAACCCCTTCCCCTGAATAACCCATAAGGATATTCGCCCTGACACACGCGAGAATCTCGAGAATTCGAGATTTTCCGCGAATACCAATTGCTCCACAAATTGTACCGAATTCGAGAAGAAAATCGAGTATAATCCAGGCCAAATTAAGTTCGCAGGTGTGGTCGAAATATAAATGAACGGAAGGGTTGAAATTCGAATTTTCTCGGCTACGCATTTGCAGTTGTATGATCGGTGGTTTTTCGTGTGGGTGTACGTACGTACACTCCCACACCTATGTATGAATGCGAGGGCACTTATAGGCCTGACTGATAACTCGAGTATCTCGGGAGGTAGAATAATGATAGAGAGGAAAGAAGAGAAGGGCTCACGAAAGGGACGACGCGGTTTGGGAGGGTGGAGAATCCGCCGGGACTCCGTCATCACTCGAATGGTGCAGAAGCGCCGCGATGGCAGAAAGACGCGGGAAAAAGGAATTATAAATGACCTGCTACCGAAAGTCCAACGAATCGCCGAAATGTTGATCTTCTCACAGAAAATCAACATTTCGTATGGGTAACAGTTACTATGGGTTTGGACTCAATGTGATATGGTTCTAGGGCGATAAGTGACTTATACATTGACATTTGAAAAAAGAGGAAACGTAGATTTTACCGGTTGCATTGCGTCTCTTTATATCGATAAAAATTCTCCGTTTGGAAAACATTTTGATTACGGCCGCACACTTTGGCTAAATGTATATGAACTGCGATTTTTCGAATTGTCGATATGCGGCTGTCAGTGCCGTCTATACATGCTTACAGACGTTTGCGGAACATTCTTCGAAAACAATTGTCCGAATGACGATTTCTCTAATACTATTTCCCGAAAGAATTATTTTTCGAATGGACAAATTTGTTCAGGGCGAACGATCGAATTATAAATAACGTTTAATTATACTTTCGATTGGAAAAGTGTACACGTTAGTTAAGATACTAATTTAATACTAACTGAGAAATTAAACTATCATTAAATTACGAAATTATGGAATTACTTATTAAATGAAAATTGGGTTTATTCGGGAAACGTTCATCCGGGAAACTGTCCATTCGGAATACTATATTCGAGAAATTGTTCATTTTCGAAATCATTTATTCGGTAAATTGTTTTCGGGCAATTGTTCTTTCGAGAGAAATTTGATAAAATTGTTTATTCAATTGCAATTGGTATCGGGAAATTGTCCATTGGGGCAATTGCTTTTCGAGAAACTTTCCGCAAAGCTCTCACAGAAAGTCATAAGAATATACTCGGGAACTAAATCGTTCCGAATATACGTGCCGAACCTCTTACTCACTGAAGTTCCATCTTAGATTTAGCCCTGTTACATTCACGTTATCCACATTTCTCGGAAACTCAACAGGAACACAGTTCGACTTCGTTTTTTTGCATCAGTGTCAAATCAACTTCGGATACAAACCGAGAAACGCTGTCAAAAACAGAGTGCATAGTGTCATCATCAGCAGTCTTCCGTGAGGGTTTGTTTAGCTTGTACATACTCACACCCCTATGTATGTGAATGCACGTACGTACGCCTGACTAATAATTCGCGTATCTCGAGACATCGAATAATCATAGA
>OY723386.1:54311483-54343983 GCA_963210295.1 Ophion ellenae | reverse complement strand
CGTCCGTTTTACCTTTCACCTCGCACTTG
This sequence comes from Ophion ellenae, assembly GCA_963210295.1. Taxonomy (NCBI): domain Eukaryota; kingdom Metazoa; phylum Arthropoda; class Insecta; order Hymenoptera; family Ichneumonidae; genus Ophion; species Ophion ellenae. The sequence goes on along the minus strand of OY723386.1, from coordinate 54,343,954 downwards.
CCATTCCACCGTTTCAAGACGTTCAAAGGCCATCCGGGGTGTTGTCCGCAGCCGCTGTTTCCACTGGTGCATCGCATTAGAACAGAGGCATAGGGAAAGTACAAAAAACTCGTGCCGATACATGCGGATATATTCTGCCAAGTTACAGTTACGTTATCATCAGCAACTCGGTAGAATTGGTTTCGTGTCGATGCACGGGCCAGTGCGTCTCACAGCGGTCACCAATCGATGTATCGACCTGAGCCAACGACACGGAGGATCACCGTAGCCATATATCGACCGAGCGTTCACGATCCCCGTGCAGAAATTGTCTTAGGAATCCAATTGGATTCCCATACTTGGCTCCAATTCCTGATAGGGATGCAATGAGTCATCGCATTGGATCTCTATGCCAAAACGTCAAGCTCGTACACTGGATTCCACGAGGGGTGCCCCATTGGAATCCAATTTGAATCCTAAAGGATTTCCACATTATCGAACGGAATCCGAAACGATTCTCGATGGAGTCCATCGCATTTTGGACGTTGAATTTCCTAAACGAAATATACAGCGGGTCGTGTTATTAATGCATGATTCTGCAACTGCCGATAGATCAGATCATATCCTACTATATGCTGGAATTTCAGTTTAGTAAAAGGCCCACGGTTTTCGAGATTTGGGGCTCTACAAATGGGGCCAGTTCTACAAACAATATGAATCGACAATAACTAAGCGACTTTTAAAAGTAATTGGCACGATATGCGTAGCACATTGTTTTTTACACCACAGGCTATCAAAGTCAGATGTTCCAATTGGTTTGTATGGAAATTCTGCATAAGATCTTTGTTCATTAAGTTTCCTTAACATTTAAGGTTGAAAAGAAGACTTTTCTAGATAAAACAAATAACCGAGAGTATTTTTAAAGAACCGGGTTAAAAAATATTATCATTTGTAGATATGGCATGCGAAAAACCAAAAGCAGATTATTTTTATCGCGAAAACCGTGGGACTTTTACTAAACAGAACTTCCAGCATATAGTAGGACATGATCTGACCTATCGGCAGTTGCAGGATCATCCATTAATTACAGGACATCCTGTATATATATACCAAATAAGTGGATCTTAAAACAGTATAAATCTTATTCGAAAAAAGTATAATTTACTTACAAAAGTATATACTAAAAATCGATTCGAATCTCATCACTGAAAATCCTCTGCAATTATCGTTTATTTATTTTACTACACTTTGACATAATATCATCACCCACGTACACGCTCATCGAGTGTGCAGTTAATGTTTCAGCATGCCGAGTTCTTTTCTCGTGAATTTTCATATACTTTCGATTCGAACGTGACAAGAATCCTCAAACGGCGTGTATCAGGTAACAGTGCAGAATCCAATTGGATCCCAATGAGCACTCCCTAACAAATCCCTATAGAGTTGTGAGAACATCCGGGGAATTTCTAATAAATTTGTGCTCGGGACCACCAAAGGTTTTTTTTGTGACCCAACAAATTCTTGTCGAGAATTTCAAGGAAAAACTTTCTGGAAAATGTGGACTCCCTACGTGCAGCGTCCCTATCAAATCCCTATAAGATCTGGGGACTCCCCAACAAATTTCTGCACGGGCCGTTGGATCTTTAAGGGTTGGTTTCATCTCGAATACAGCACATCTCTCTTACTATTTTTTCGGCTAGAATCTCAATGTTTGTTCTCGCAATCGTAATGGAGTATTTCGAGTAGGTAATAACACTCGCGGGACTGCCGAGAATATTTTCAGCAAGTTCGAAAAATCCCCGGACCTTTGTCGTCATATGGAACAAGGTGGCAACTCCTAAAAATCGAAAATGTTTCCTTTTGTAATGTTTTCCTATACAGAACGATGCAAAATTTTGTACTGATTCCAACGGTGCCAAAAATGCATTTTCGATATTTCTTGTAGATTCCGCCTTCTTCCATACGACGACAGCTCTGCCCTTTGGCCTCTACTTTGAAATAGGAACGAAACATTTTCTCCATAACGGATCGGTGAATTTTTAAGTAGTATTCAAATTCTTACGACCGAATGTTATCCACCTGCGATTCTTCATTTTATTGTTATTGTTCTCGTACAAAGACATATGAAAGTGAATTTGCGAATGCGAAAATTTGCCGCCGCATAACGAAACGCCGCAATTGTAGAAAAAAAAATTTCGCCATAATGCGGGACGTTATTATTATTGTTTGTACAAAATAAGGCGGTAATGGCGGGAGGGTTACGCCCCTGAAAAACGAAAAAGAGGATTGTCTCTGTGTCGCGGTCTGGACCCGAAGCGTGCGCGCGGCCATTTCGCCGGGGGAGGCTACGAAGCGAAGGGCAAATGTAACGTCGATTGGCTCTCCTTGCAACGTGGTGAGTCAAGAGAGAGAGAGAGAGAGAGAGAGAGAGAGAGAGAGAGAGAGTGCTGCTGCGACACTCGAGAAGAAAACGTGCATGTGCATCGCCAACGTGCATGCGCGCGACTCTATTTCTCGAGAGCGCACGCTCGCACTCATCTCTGGGCGAAAGCGAGAGGCTGTTTGCTGCACTCCGTAATGCACTCGATCAAGTATATGCTGGGAAACGAGGAAAGATGAAGAGGCGGGAGGAGGAGAGGACATCCTACTCCGTGATCACTCGAATGGTGCAGAAGCTCTGGGCATTGCCACAAAAGACGCGAAAAAGACAAAGAAACTATGAAATTACCTGCTACGGCAAGTTCAACGAATGGCCGAAATGTTGATCTTCCATCTGAAACTAATCGGCCCGACGGAAATGGAGCCATCTGTAAATTCAATGAGTTTGTTTGGGTTTAGATTCAACGTGATGTGGTTCAACGTCAATGAGTTATTTTGACGTATACATTGGTATTTTTAAATGAAGTTGACGCACATTGTGTAAGGGTGTCTCAAAATGACCTGACATTTTTAATTGCGCGCCATTTTTTGCGTGGCGAACATAGAGTACTAATCTTTGACAACTGGCATCAGGAAGTATTGAGGTTTAGTCATGGAGAATTACACGATCGAGGAACGCATAGAAATTGTTATTTGCTGCATTGTTACTGCATAGTTATTGCCACCAAGATCGTGCGATTTGACGCCGTTGGACTTCTTTCTTTGGGCTTTCCTGAAAGGAAAAGTGTATGCCAATGATCCACAGACCATTCCGGAACTCAGGGAAGCAATTGGACCATTAATGAAATTAGTCCGCAATTGTGCCGAAATTTTATTGAAAATTTCGTCGAAAGAGTGAACGTTTGTATACAGGGACGAGGCGGCCATTTATCGGATATTGTGTTCCACACATAACCTCCATGTTTGTACCTTATATGAAAATAAAATTATTCGTGCTTTCCAAACAAATAATACTTTTTATTGATAAATTCAAATGTCAGGTCATTTTGAGACACCCTATATCGATCAAAATTCTCCGATTGTGAAACCTTTTAATTACGGGTGCAGAGTTTGACTAACTGCATATGAACTGCGATTTTCCGAATTGTCGATATGGGGTTGTCAGTGCAGTCTATACATACTTACCACAGAAATTCATAACGATTTATTTTGCCTTTGGGAGGAAAACTCACTGAGTATACGTGCCAATCCAATTACTTACTGAAGTTTTATGTTTGATTTAGAATTTACATATTTGCGGTAGGGATATTCCTGGGGAATTTAATGGGAACACAGCTCGACTTTGATTTTCATTTCAGTCTTCAATCAGGTTTGAATAAAACCTGAGAAACAATGTTTAAAAACGTAGTGGGTCTGTAAGCTGTGCAGAAATTGTCGTAGGGATCCATTCGGATTTCCGTACTTTCCCTCTACGTCCTGATAGGGATCCAATGGGTCATCGTATTGGATCTCTACACTCAAACGTCATGCTCGTAGATTGGATTCTAATTGCGATTCCCCATTGGAATCCAATGTACGAATCCAATTTGAATTCTAAAGGATACCCACTTTATTAAACAGAATCCAATATGATTCTTCATGGATCCCATCGCATTCTGTACGTTGACTTTCCTAAACGGATTATACAGATATCCGAAATGAGTGGATCTTGAAAAAGTATGAAACTTAAAGAAGTACAAATCGTCTATAAGAGTATATCTTAAAAATCCATTTGAATCGTATCATTGAAAATCCACTTTAATTACGTACCATACAACACCATACTCGTACACGCCCACGAAGCGTGCCGGTTATGTTTCCACACGTCAAGTTTTTTCTCGTGACTTTTCACATGTATTCGAACGTGGTAAAAATTCTCAACCGGTGTTCATCGGGGAACAGTGCAGAATCCAATTGGATCTCAATGAGGGCTCCTTATTTGCGGTGGATCTCAATGAGGACTCCCCAATGAGGTGGATCTCAATCTTGGGACTCCCCCACAAACTTGTGCTCGGGATCACGAAATGACATATTCTTTGTTTGGAGATCCAACAAACTTCGGTTGCAAGTTTCAAACAAGAATTCTCAATCAACGTCAATCAGGAAACAGCGCGGAATCCACTTGGACTCTGACGTGGACCCCCTACGTGCGGCGTCCCTATCTAGTTCCTATGCGGATGCGGTAGGATCTGGGGTCCCCCCATCCAATTTCGGCCCAGAAAACGATAATTCTGAACATTGAAAACTCCGATTCTCTGCCTGCCAAACGCCTCTGTAATGGCGATGGCGTTTGTATTGTTATTTTGCAAAATTACGATACTGGAAGTAAACTCGACAAACGCCTCTATAATCACAATACCGGAAATTATAATGCTGGCCACAATTGAAACTAATCGACAATAAAGTAGTTATCCTTTGAACATACATTTAAAACGGCCTAATCAATGGTTTCACCAAAAATCGCAATTACCGTTGAAAAATGCATCCAAGCTCCGTAAAGTATCTCCAGATTGCCTTCACACTCGAGTAATGGGTTTTCCGGGATCCCAGATCTAGCAGCATTCTTCGATGAACTTAGAATAGTGGCTCACTTAGCGAGGCCGCGAACAATGACAGCCGAAAGAGCTAGCGGAGCTATTTCAAAGCTCATGGTATAATATCTCCGAGAAAATCATGATCTACGAGATTAAATTCGGCGACCCCTCGTCACGATTTTAGAGCGAAGGTGATCGAAGACGAAACCGGCGACGTATGGGTATAGGAACACAGTAACTAAAGATGTGCGAGGCTCCACCTCTCCTATTGTTCGAAGTCCGGGGTGTACGAGGAGACGCGACATCCGTAAAAGTGAAGAGGGACATAGCGAGAGAGGGAGAGAGAGAGAGAGAGAGAGGGGCAGCGAGAAAGATTGTATGGACCGTAGAGATTCCAGGATGCTGTAACGTGTCCTGTAAATTCCTCGGCGTGTGTGCTCTGTACGAAATCCTTGTACCGAAGAGAGGGCCCTGACACACCTGGCTACTGGGTGGCTCGGCACGAGGACGACGATCCGTTTTCAGAATTGTGTTTGTGTCTATATATACAGGGTGTCCTGTTATTAACGGATAATCTGCATCTGTCAATAGGTCAAATCATGTCCTACACTGAGAAAAAAAATCATTGATCCAATATCATTGGTGTTATCGAATTAAATTTCGTTGATTCAATTGTAAAATTGTTGGTGTAAATAATCGGATTTAGTAGTCCAAACAAAACGCTATTGACTTTAAGAACATGATAAAATTTAAAGTTTTTTTAAATTCAAAACATATATTGTTAGGCGAGAACAATATTTCATTGAAAATATGTAAAAAAATATAGCGAACAAGTTATATAGTTTTGAATGCATTTTCTGCAACGAACAAAAAAATGCATTTCAATTCATAACATGAATATTTTTGATTCGAGTACCCAAGAAAAATTGAATTTCGCTCGTTTGATTTGGATAAAATTTCTATTGAGTAAATATGTTATTTTTTTCACCAAATCCGATATTGATTTTCAAGTACATTATTCGTTAAAACATTAATATTTTATTTTGATTGAAAAATATTAAGCGAATGTCTGAATTGGTTAAAAAATTGTGCGAAAATAAAATTTGGTTCTTGGGCATTTGATTGAAAAAATTCAAGCAAATCATGGCCGAGCGCCACCGAAATTGTAGGTGTGAGGAAACCCGTAGTTCTCGGAGTAACCGCTAGAAGCCGCACGCGCGCTCGTTCTCGTAAGCGTAGCGCGAACCGAAAATCTACTTAAGCGCCAGAGAAACTCTAAAGAGTATCGCTTCTTGGCCTGCGGCTAAGATCAAAGTGTAGTATCTGTTCTTATCAGTAGAATCTCTGATATTCTCTCCATGGATATTCCATTGGACATCTGATATTCTCTCCACTATTAGCGTGGATGATCATTCTAATGCTCACTTTTTATTTAAGATTTAAAACAAATTGAAAAACTTACGTCTCATGGCATATTCGTGTCGATGCAGTAAAGAAATAATTCATTCTATTGATTATATTTTTGTACGAAATAAAAAAGGTTGTAGCGACCGCTTAATTATTTCATCCATACATCTACGGATTGTATGTAGAATGATTTCAATAGAATATAATTTTATTTGAAGGATAATGTAGATATTTAGAGAACAGAAGAGATTTTCAAATAAAATAAGATGTTATTTGAATCAATCGCATTTTCCAATATTTTATAGTATTGTAACAATCTCATTTCTCGGTGGCACTCCGCGATCAGACATTTATTTCAATCAACCAATATGTTTTTTTTTCCGTGTACTATATGCTGGAATTCCAGTTTAGTAAAAGTCCCACGGTTTTCGAGATTTTGGGCTTTGTGTCATTTTTCGAAAAACGTCATCTGCTTTTGGTTTTTCGCATGCTATTTCTGAAAATGATACGAATCGACAATAACTGAGCAACTTTTAAACTACATTTTTTTACACTGCAGGCCATCAAAGTCAGATGTTCGAATTGGTTTGTATGAAAATTCTGCATGGATCTTTTTTCATAAAGTTTCCTTAACATTTAAGGTTAAAAAGAAGACTTTTCTAGATAAATCAAATAACCAAGAGTATTTTTAAAAAACCGGGTCAAGAAAATTATCATTTGTAGAAATGGTATGCGAAAAACCAAAAGAGATTTTTATCTCGAAAGCCGTGGGACTTTCGCTCAACTGAAATTCCAGCGTACAGTAAGACATGATCTGGCCTATCGACAGTTGCAGTATTACCCATTCACAACGGGACACCCCGTATATCCATGAATATGGGTGTGTGTCCGTATAGCCATATAGGCGTCTCTAAGGTCGTTGCTCGTCAGAACTCTCACCCCCGAAAACGGAAACATAAATGACAAAGGCGCTTCGCTCGGTCTTCAAGAAAAACGACAAAGAATCAACGATTTTGAAGGAGAGATTGCCATACAGGCGCATTAACCGTATAGTCGTACGTTGGCGAGAGCGAGAGAATAAGCGAATTGAATTACGCATCGTTCCACCCAGGAACGGGGCTACCGAGGCTTTTGTGACGAAAAAAAAAAAATAGAATAAAAAAAAAATAAAATAAAAAAAGAAAGAGTTCTCGTATTCCAATAAAGGGAGCTGTTCCGTGCATCACGCGGGCGGGTGTCGAATGCGTTTGTTCTGTGTGAATTTCGTACAGTGCATTGTCGCTCGTTCTCTTTCTCCCTCGAGGTGAACATTATCCTCGCGGTTATTATTGTAAATTCACGCGGCCACTGTAACGAACAAGGGGCTGCGTCGCCTACGCCTTGACGAGCAAGGACGAACCGGTCGGCTACGCAGATCGTTTTGTATCATTAAATACGATTAAGCGGCGGGACGGGGAGAGGAGAAGAACTTGGCGTGTAGGACGATCGCTCGTTGAAATCCTCGTAAAATCGTCTTGCCCGTAAAAAGATCGAGGATTCGGTACGTCCGCATAAAATTATAATTGAGCACGAGAGATCAAACGATTGTCTTAATTTTATTCTTGTCAAGGGGCGCTCCGGCTCTGCTCACTTCCATCAATTGATTTTTGAACGGCAAAAGAGGGTGGTCCCCCGCCAAAGAGGACCTCTATTCGCGAAGAACCGCGTCGAGGACTACTCATCTTCGTCGTACACGGTCTCGTTTTATCCTCGCGTTATGGAGGAAGATCCAGTTTTTACCACAGCTGAAGAATGGACGGCGGATCACGCTTCTGCAAAGAGGGAGACAGAGAGAGAGAGAGAGGGGCGGGCTCGAAGGGGAGAAAAGAAGAGAGTGAGAGAAGAGAGACAACAGATGGAAAGGTAGACAAGTGGAGTACAGAAAGAGCGAGATTGTGTGCACCGGGGATTCGAGAGTCAAACCGTCAGGCCGATGTTGATGTATCTCGCCTCAGTTGATGTGCACATATGCTCTCTCTCTCTCTCTCCCCCTCTCTCTCTCTCCCCTCCCCGACTCCCTTCCTCTCGTTCTCTCGCCCTTCAACCTCGACTTAGCAAAGTCTGCACGCAGGATGCTCTCGTCCATGACTTTTGATACGGCGCCCTCATTGCCTTGACTTCCATGCTTTTTGCCCCATCGCCTCCATTTATATCGCATTATCGACGGCCCCCGGGAAGAGAACCCTGCTCCTTCGAATCCTCCTCCAGAAGATGAAATCCCAGACGCGAAGAATTTTTCCCGCGGCTCTTTCTCTTTGGCGTATCGTTCTCTTTCACCTTGATGGATAGTGTTTTTACACCAGCAATCCCGAGCAAGATTGTTTCCGCGGGCTTATCACACAACTATAAATTCGACGATCGGTATGAATTTCGCGGAAGAATGGAGCTGTCAGGCTGTTTTGTCTCAGCGATACCATTCGATTATACGTGTTCCTATGGCGAGTTTAACTTGTCCCTGGGGTACCTTTCACCTTTGTATTTCCCTAATTTATTTCCATCGACGATTCAACGGAATCGCGGCACGAGTGCGCATTTCGCTCAGTGCTGTTTGATACGATCCCTCGGGTCGCAGCAGTTGCGCGAGAACGGACACAAACGGTTGTACCGGCGGTGTTTCCTCGTCGAAATGACTAATGATTCTCACGGCACGCTCATTACGAAAAAGAACCCGCGAGTCCTTTGTGGCTTCTAACGACTGGTAGGGGTATTTTTTAAATATATATACATATGTACAGGGTGTCCTGTTGTGAATGAATAATCATGTCCTACTATGTGCCGAAATTTCAGTTCAGTTCAAGCCCCACGGTTCTCGAGACAAAAATCAGCTGCTTTTGGTTTTTCGCATGCCATTTCTACAAATGATAACTTTTTTTACTCGGTTTTTTTTATAAATACTCTTCGTTATTTGTTTTATCGAGGAAAGTCTTCCTTTTAACCTTGAATGTTAAGGGAACTTCATGAAAAAAGATCTTTTGCAGAATACAAACCAATTCGAAAATCTGTCTCATAGAAAAAAATTACTTTAAAAAGTTGCTTAGTTATTTTCGATTCGTATCATTTGTAGAAATAGCATGCGAAAAACCGAAAGCAGATGGTTATTTTTTCAAATAACATGAAGCCCAAAATCTCGAACGTGGGACTTTTACTAAACTGAAATTCCAGTATATAGTAGGGCATGATCTGACCTATCGATAGTTACCGAATTATCCATTCATAACAGGACACCCTATATATATATATATATATATATATATATATATATATATATATATATATATATATATATATATATATATATATATATATATATATATATATATATATATACTCACACATGGAGAACTCTTGCTCTGTCTTTCTCGCAACATCTGGCCCCGTCAGAAACGCGTCGTCGTCCAGCGTCCGGGAAAACTTAATGCGAACAAAATTGATAATTCTCCACACACACACACACACATACAGGATATAAACGATTATATCCAACGTGGGGGCCGCTCGGCCCTTTTTTATCGAGTCATCGGGAAACACGCATACGCAGTCCGAAGGAGTAATAAGAATCCCCCAGTTTCGATTGGGCGCGCGTGTGTCGATATATTACGTCAAATGTGCTCGCGAGGGAGAACCAAAAAAGTTCGTCAGGGAGGGGCTCCTCTTGAGCTCGCGCGATCTACTCCCATTTCTCTCCAGCTTCCCGCTCTCGCTCTCTTTCTCTGTGCGATCGGGCTTTAAACCGGTTTTGTGAAACCACGAGGTAATGGTCCGGCACATCTCGCCACAGCGCTACGGCGGAATCGGCAGAAGTCAACACCACCCGCTTCCCAAGAATATGAACTTCCCGTCGTCACGAACGTTTCGTGAACCTAGACGCAAGAGGTCGGGCTACTGCTTGGAATAATCAATTCTCCTTGGCCCCGTCACAGAATATCTGTCATACGAGACATTTTCGATGTTACTCGTTATTTGTATGTGTGGCGAAAAGATAGAAAGAATGGAAAGCCTGCCAAGTTGTTGATTTGATCGAAAAAAAATCAATCGGAAGTTCTGATCAAATGCTGGTTCGAAGGACTTTTATCAAATATTTCCAATCAATAGTTGGGCAATCACAGGTACGTCACTTTACAGATGACTTCAAGCCTCGGTATTTCGCTGATGGATCTTGGAAACTCCGTATTGGTACCAACAAATACGAGGTGATGTCAAAATCGGAAGTAGTCAAGGAAACCAAAGTCCAGAATTTCTGTCTTTGTCCATTGGTGGTGCACTTTGACTCTCCGAGGGCTCTTGTCCGAAGGGATGGAGAGACGTTTCGTTTCAGAATGCCCGGATTCTCGAGACACCACCAATACGTTATTGCTATGAAAGAATACGAGGTGGTGCAAAAATCGGAAGTAATCAAGGGAACCAACGTCTAGAATTTCTGTCTTTGTTTATTGGTGGTGCACTTTGGCTGTCCGAGGGCTCCTGCCCAAAGGGGTCAAGAGCCTTTTCGTTTTAGGACGCCCGGAGTCTCGAGACACCACCAAATCGACCACGGACTACATAGAGCCCGGACGATTACGAAGGCGATAGACTTTTGAAACAAAAATGTTGTAATGGCAATGAATCCCCACCTAATCATGTTGATTTACGTCGTGTTTATACTTATTTATATTTCTCGAGCGTTTAGTGCACACGCGGGGATGATCTATGAGACGCATTAACTTGGAGTCTTGTTAAACGATGCCTCAGGCTCAAGAGTCCGGTATACGCGAAAGGCCAGGAAGGAAGAGAGAGAGAGAGAGAGAGAGAGAGAGAGAGAGGCGTAAAAGAAGGTAGAAGGCTTCTCTCGAAGCATTGCAAAAGCAGTTGGGTATATCGATGATGGTCCAGGTTGGAGTAACTACAAAGCTACCATACCCTGGTCTTTCCGGTTCACTCTCTCTCTCACTCCTCTTGCTCTCTTAACGCTCATGAAGGAAAACCCATCACGCTCTCCTGTATACTCGCCCTGAAGGCGAACAACGATACTTCCCCTCTCCGTCGGCCTTTCTCTCGCCATAGCTCTCGTTGCGGTGATGGTAAGTTCGAGTTTTGTGACCCGACCCTTCATAAACTAGTTCCCAACTGCGCTGTATATTAAAAAATGGGTATAGACGTAGGCGTGTATGGGCCGTTAAAAATATACAGTACGACCGGGCTCAACGTCACGGAAAAGAATGCGAGAATGTGATCGGCATGTGAAGAGAAGGAAACTTCGACACTTCGTTGGTGAGAAAATGAATGAAAAGCCCATATAGGGGAGGGCGTGAATACAGGGAGCAATATTCTGAAAAAAAGTATGGCTGTGCTATGAAATGGGTCTGGAATTTTCATCAAAATTGCCAGCAATTTTGAGTCACGAACTGAGCAACGTTATCTTGCTAAATAAGATAAGAACAAATGAATCGCAGTCCAATGTAGCTTCGATGCCGTCAAGCACGAAAGTCCCCACGGAAGGAATAAGACTTCAATTATGGAGGCGAAGCTTCTACGCTTTTTTCGAAATTCTTATGTGTTTAGGGAGACTTTGTCCTTGGAGTGCCATATTTCAGGTGTTTACATTTTATTTTTTTTAAAGGAAACGAGAAAAGCTTTTTGAGTGCGGTTTTTTTCTTGCTTTTATTCATGATATACAGAACGTTAAAAAAATTTTTTTTTGAAAAAAAACCAAAGTGCCGGCCGTTGCAGCTCCGCGAAAACAGGTCCTCAAATAGCGGGAGGTAAACGGCTGACATCACCCCCTCTTTGTTGATCTGAAACACAAATTCAAAGCATATTATCAATCTGTGACCCTTTGGTCATGGAATGACGGATGGGTTTTTCGTTTAGTACAAATTTCGGAAAATGGCGGCAATTAAAAAAAATATCGAATTTTCGCGTTTTTTTCGCATAAAAAGATAAATAATAAATGCAAAAATGTATCTATCGAAAAAACGACCCGTCATTCCGTGAAGACATATTTTCTGAGTATGCTCTCCAAATTTCAGGTCGGTATGTTAATTACAGCGGTCAGGAGAATGTCAGCTATTTTTATAAACGTGTTTTCGAGAAAAACGCTTTTGAAGTTTTGTAATGTGTTTACACAAATGTGTTTATAATTACCGCTAATCGGCAATGCCTGGTCCATAGAGGCATCCCTCCTCTTCTTCTAGCTGCTCATGTTGAGCCGCTAACAAAACTTTGAAACCTTCAAGGACAAAGTCTCCCTTAGGGGTTACACTATACCAGTGTGAACGCTGAAAATTTGGGTGATTTTCGGGAATTTTTTGGACGATAAGTACTCAATTAAATGTTTCGGAAAATTAAGAATATATTTGGCTATATTTGACCTATATTACATAATTTTTTCATAGATAAATATTGAGATCCAAGCGACTTATGCGCTGCCTTCGGAGGCGCCAAAAAAAAAGTTCCTCCACTGCTGACATGATTCCGGCCGATTGAGTAGCTGAAACCGAAAAAGGAAAAAATGTCGTTAAACTGGAAGGTATTTCCTGTACAATGACGTAGGATTTTCGAAAAATATCAAAATCTAACAAAATGGCGTAATTATGAAAAAAAGTATGTTTCCTTGCCTATAAAATAGTCGTTTTTTTCAATGCCAAATCGTCAATTTTCAACCAATCGAAAATATCCTACGTCATTGTCGAGTGAATATTTTCAAGAGTACTCAATTCAAATTTCAAGTCAATCGGATAATCGCTCTTCGAGTTACAATGTCAGCAAATTTGAAAAATCTCATTTTGAGAAAAAACGCGTTTAAAGATTTAACTATCGATTTTGGCAAGATAAAATGATATTTGACATAAAACGCTAATTACAGGATATTCTTAAAAGTATAAACTGTCGAAGAAGGCAACCAACAAAATCGATTTTTCAAAACTGTGACACTGGTATAGCCCCTTAATGTGGAGATCCGCATTAAAATGAGACGAGACGAAAGATGACGGAGAATCGCCGTGAAGAAATTTAGATGATTTCCAAGGAGACGTTCCACCAATACCCAGAAGCGAGACAAGAGATTAACAGGGGGTGAAAAAAAAACGAAGAGGGCGGAAGAGACGGGAGCAAAGAGATGCAAGAAGAAGAGAAGAGACTCCAAGCTGTCTGGTCCCTCCGTGTGATCCTCGGGACTCGTCGTGTCCTTTTCCATGGCGTATCTTTCTCTCTTTGACTCTTGGAGAGAACACTCCTTCTCGCGAATCCGGTGCTCCCTCGTGCGTTAGGTTCGCGCGCGCGCCTTCGCTGTATGCGCTTCCTCGGGCCCAGGGTTACTGCCGCTACGGACTTTTTTCTCCCATTCCCGGACAGCCCCTGGTCTCGCTCTCTCAGGATATATCTCGCCTCTCGCCGAGGCGGCCTACGGACTCAAGAGCGTTGAATGCCGAAAGCGAGAAGGAGAGGAAGAGACAATGCGGAGGGAGAGACAGCAGGAGAGAGAGCGAGAGAGAGAGCGAGAGAGAGAGAGAGAGAGAGAAGACGATGCTCGCCAATCGTCAAGATGTTCGGTATGTATGTATACACATGAAGCGAAAAGGAGAACGGAGTAAAAACGAGATCGACCACCTAGTTCTCGCGAGAGGTGAATCCCTCGCTCCTTTATGGTGTCCAATCTAGTTAGAACACTTTTCAGTCCTGATCACTGCTTTTATTACAATCGGAGAGAGACACTTTTTTCGTACTTCTAAAAGTCTAGTATACTTAAGGCGGGATATACGTTTGGAGGGGAAAGAATTAAGGGGAGAACTAGGAGCCGGAAAAAAGGTCATTTTTGTGAATTTTTTCAAGGAAAACTATTTGAAATTTCGGATTGGGGTATTAATTATCCAAAAGTATATACATTCAAAAATATGTTTAATTTTCTGTATTTAAAAATATCAAAAATATACAAGGATATTGTATGATCCTTGGAGCGTCGTAAAAAAATCTGCGCATACGGCACCCACTGGCGTTTCTTTAAAAATCATCTGAAAAAAAAAACCAAAAATATTATTAAATTAGATACTATAATCTAGTACTTGTCATAGCCGATTTTGAAAATATCGATTTATGACAAAATGGCGGACGTTTGAACATAAATAGTGGTTTTTGGGCCAAAAATTAGTTATTATTTTGCCCATAAAACAAAAACTAAGTAACGGAAAAAAATCCTATGAGAAGTACTAGATAATGGTGTATAGAATAACCACAAAAAACCTCAAGGCAATCGGTTCATTGATTGTCGAGAAATTTCGGGTACCGATTTGAAAAACGTGGTTTTGAGAAAAACGCGTTTGAAAATTTGGGAATGAATAAATCATGAAAGTTGTCAACTTACATGGAATCATCGATAGCAGGTCCATAGTGTAGGTCTTCTACGGTCGACGGAATGTTCATAGCTTCTAAATCTTCGACCTCGACCATCTAGGTGTATATCTCCCGTTAAGCAACTTTGAGGGATTTTTTAAACTAAGAAATAATAATTCTATATTTATCAAACTATAGTCATACTTTGATGGTATACTTACGTACACGAAGCAATTTTTAAATAATTCATTTATCATCAAAAGTGCACGCATTCTAGCTTCCCGAAAACTTTGATTTGCAAACAAAATTAAAAAATGTTTTCAGTTGGAACATTTGTAGTTTCTATCTGGCGTTGATTAAAATGAAGAAAGCGCAAATTTAAAGGAACGGTACGTATTTACAGAAAAATCAACATTCCACGCAAAATTTCTGTAGTTGGGATTGAAAGTAGATTTTTTTTCTAATTTTTTAAAGAGGATTCTCGTCGAGGAGAAGGTAGCAATATTATCAATATTTTTACACTTTGAGAAAAAAAACGTTTGAAGTTAACGTCCGCTCCGAATCCGAAAGGTGAGGCACAGCGTTGACGGGCAGTAAAGTGTAAAGTTTTTCGAATTTGGTTCTGGAACATTGAGAGAATATTCTATATATATATATAGTTATATTGTGTAAAGAAAACAAAAGAAGTCGATTTTTTATCGTTGTGAATATACATCCCACCTTCACCAGCAGGTCATTATAGCGTTAGGCACTGAAGTAGACACCTATTGGGATGTTGAATAAGTTCTCTCTGTCTTATTCGTGACAATTAATGCTCCTAATTCTTTCCTAATTTTGAATTCCTAATGCTTTCAAACGTTTCGAAACTGTTTTGTGATCAACTCCTAATGATTTTGCAAGTTCAGCTAGCGTCTGACATGAGTCTTCATGAAGTATCGCCTCCAATTCAACACATCGAAGTCATTGTTTTTTAAGCGTCTAAACCAATCTCTGCATATTGTTTCCGCCCGAGCATGGTCGCCGTAACCCTCAACGAGAATTCTGTGTGCTTCAGCTGCAGATTTTTTCGAATAATGTAGTGCAGTAAAATTCTCCGCAAATGATTTTTTGGCACAAAATTTGACATGTTAACGCTATGAAAAATAAGTTGTAAACACTGCGGCGAAATGACATACAGTGAATGTCATGGTACTTCTAAAAAGTACTATAAGCTTTACAAAGTACCATACTTCGAGTTCGCTTGCAGTACTTCTTTACAGAAGTACTATAAAGTACTTCAAGTTTGCTTGTAGTACTTCGTTGTCGATGTACTTCTATAAAGTACTTCAAGCTTGCTTATAGTACCTCTGTATAGAAGCACTATAAGCAATCTTGAAATGAGTACTTCTAAGCTTCTAATTAGTACTATAAGCAAGCTGAAATGCGGTCATATTGAAGTATGTCATTTCGCCAACAAATTTCAAGAAGTACTTCTTTGTAGAAGTACTTCAAGCTTGCTCATAGTACCTCTGTATAGAAGCACTATAAGCAATCTTGAAATTAGTACTTCTAAGCTTCTAATTAGTACTATAAGCAAGCTGAAATGATGTCATATTGAAGTATGTCATTTCGCCAAAAAATTTCAAGCTTGCTTCCTAATTTCAAGCTCGTTCATAGTACTTCTATAAAGAAGTACTATAAGCAAGCTTGAAAGTCAGTGTATGTCATTGCGTAAACAGCGCATCTATAAAGATGCGTCACCACCTTCAACTACACGCACCCAGTGGAGATAACGCCATCTGTTGGAAAACAGCGAGACCTTATTCAACATCCCAACAAAATTTGACTTTTTCGATTTCGGCACCAGTTTTCAAAAATCCGGGATAGAAAACAATCCCGCGACTTATGATCCGCGCAAAAACTTCCGAAACTCGACACTCCTGTTGGAAAAGGACATTTCCACCCCGAAATGAGTGGCCGATAAAAACGGTTCGTTTGAATTCGAAGTATGCGGTTCACCGTCTGCCAAGCTCCATTACCATTGCTTTACAGCTCGGAAGGTACCTTGGGCGCAGTTACACGCGAATCGGCATAAAAGCAAACCTTATTCCGCATCAGGGCTCTGTCATCGTCGTACGGCCCGAGTAGAGTTCCACGTCGCGAGAAGTCCTGTCGCAAGCGTCCGAAGATACAAAAGATAGCCGAAGAACGTCTTCATCTTGTCTCAGTGGACATTGTAGGTAGGCGATAAGTAACGATGTGCGCGAGCGAGTGGCCACAAGAGGCTTTATCGGCTGGGAAACGGTCCTATCCACGCACAGGCCGATGTCCAACCAAAGTAGCAACGGGGGTAACAGTTTCTGCTTTCCTCCGGAGCATCGAGTCGCCAGGAAGGATCAAGTGAGGGACGGAGGAAAGCACAGATAGTATACGATAGTGAGGATGGAATGACTAGCAGGGATTCGCGCGTCATATCCGGTCCACGTGGGGGCTACAACGCCGGTGGTATAACTCGATTAAGGGTGCTCTCGGAAGGAGGTGGTGTGGTTTCTGTGTTTCATTGCCGCTGTCTTATGGCAGCATGATGGCACGTAACGCCCTGAGGAATGACGTAGTGCGCTGAATACAGGGCGAGCTGGGAGCAGGAAAAGAGGTAAGAAAATGTAAAAAGACAACGGCGCGAGAGCAAGAGAGGAAGTTGAAGGAGCTGTAGGAGGAGGACGAAGAGGGCGAGAGAAGAGGGCGAGGCGGTTAACGCGAGAGTGAGAATCCTCGACGACGAGCAAAGAGAGACCAGCAGTAACACATGGAAGGATAGAGTTATTTATTGTTATGGCCGAGCGTCTCGCGCGCCCAATGTCCTCCGGGTGTGTGGGTGTCGAGATACTCTCCCACCAACTTTCTCTGTTTCACTCGGCATCTTTCTTTTCTCTCTTAGCATACTCCAAACCTTCTTCTCTTATTCTCAACCTCGTCCCAATCTTACTACTCTTCGTTCCTCCGTACTCCGGAGCTCCGATCCTTCGGTATCTATACATGAGATATAGATACGAGAACAAGAGCGAGAGAAAGAGAAACGACGAAGAAGAAGAAGTTGGAAGATGTTACTATAACACAGGGGAAGCCATGGAGCAAGCCTCGACTTTCTGTCAGCTACAGAGATTCTCTCTCCACCTTAACCTCTCTTCTCTTACTCACTCTCTCCCTCTCTCTCTCTCTCTCTCTCTCTCTCTCTCTCTCTTTATCTCTCACTTTCTTCTTACTCGTCTCCATTCTCGGCATACCGCTGCTCTATAAGCTCTCCCCGTTGGAAAAGGGAACGAGCACACACGGTGGAGAGTTACACGCACACCTTCAACACAGCCGCCCACTCTTATTCTCCTGCGCACATACCCCGCTGGGTGTCCAACACCTACCTACATCGAGTTCCTCGCGGCTCTTCGGGGACTCATTCTTGGGGTGTGTTTCGTGTATATTCGCGCTCTCGGTGTGCCTGCCGTTGTCCTGCATTCGATTCGCAAACGTTCGGGTGCTCGGCGAGATAGAGAGAGAGAAGACATGTGCACCACGTGAGGCCTTAGCAGGAGCCAGAAGCAGCGGAATCAGACGCGAACACCACGCGATATTATAGCTCCTTTTCGCGTATATATATATGCATATATATATATATATATAAGTGTACGCGGGGGCGTGTGTGTGTATGTACATATATATATACACACGCACATATATATGGGATATTCCACGCCATTTCGGCTAGCCCGTGATCCCGACCATTTTTGGTTTTCCTGACTTTTTTTTTTGTAAAATTCTACCCCATTAAATATCCACTCCAATTTTTAGATTTTCATCTCTTTTCTTTTGGGAGTTATAGTTTTCCAAAAAAATGTCCATTTCAGAAGTTTTGGAAACGTTTAAACGAAGATAATCTCGAACTAATTGAAATATGGACAAATGGCACTATATATTTCTTTTTCATTTTGAAGCGTACTTTCGTTGAAAATATGAAAAATATTATCAATTATCAATGTCAACGTTTTTTTTGCTTCTGAAGTGAACACTATTTTTTTCAAAGCTGATCAACTTTTTTTTATTTTTTCAAAAAAATTTATAAAATAGAGTGACCTGTTCTATGTTTTTTAAGATTAGTCTCATCGTGGGCCTATTTTTCCTTCTATGTTTTTTCGAATTAATCATATTTTAATTAGCCGATTGTAATCATTTTAATGTTCAATAATGCTATTAACGATTTTGTGTTTTCCAATTCAGCTTCGAGAGGCCTGAAACCGTTTATTTTTCATTTCTACTGAATTTAACAAGAAAAAAAGTGATTTCGAATTTAAAAAAAAAACGTTAAATGCAGCACAAATTAAAAATAAACCGTTTCAGGCCTGTCGAAGCCGAATTGGAAATCGCAAATCATTGATAGCATTAGTGGACATTGAAATGATAAAAATCGTCTTGAAGAAATATAATTAATTCGAAAAGAAATGGAAAGAAAAATGGGCCCACGATGAGACTAGTCTCGAAAATCATAGAATGGGTCACGCTATTTTAGAGAATTTTTTGAAAAAAATCAAAATAGGGAATCATCTTTAAAAAAAATAGTTTTCACTTTAAAAGCAAAAAAAACGTTGACATTGATCATTTTTTTCATATTTTTTAACGAAAGTATACTTTTAAATTAAAAAAAAATGATATGGTGCCATTTGTCGATATATCAATTAGTTCAGGAGTTATCAGCGTTTAAACGTTTCCAAAACTTCTGAAATCGACATCTTTTGGAAAAATTTAACTCCCAAAAAAGAAGAGATAGAAATCTAAAAATTGGTGTGGATATTCTTTTCATGGGGTACAATTTTACAAAAAAAAAAATCAGCAAAACCAATAATGGTTGGGGTCACGGGCTAGCTGAAATGGCGTGGAATATCCCATATATATATATATATATATATATATATATATATATATATATATATATATATATATATATATATATATATATATATAAACTACGCTGGGACTCCGGCTCACTAAATTTATCCCCGTGAACGAGTTTATTACATTAACCTGACTATATGGCCTAGGCTCGTGGAACGGGCAAACCGGGTAACGTTTAATTCGAAATTATTACTTAGAAGGAGATTCCTCGCGGGTTCGATCCTCACGGAGGTGCAACAAAGAGCAAAGGGCTGAAGGGTAAGAAGAAAGTGCGAAGGGAGATCGAGAAAGAATGAAAAAGGATACGAATAAGATAGAAAAAGATGAGGCTTTTTCTTTCCTGTTTTTATTATTATTATTATTATTATTTCGAGACCGAGGATATATCGCGGTGTTACTCTTTTCTCTCGGCGTCTGGGGACACGCCGAGTCCCCGGCGAAAAAAAAGCTATACAACCGTGGCAGCATTAAGCGTTCGATGCTGGAAGTACGTATACCGGTGGTGGTGGTGGAGAAGCTTTGATTTACGCTCGCGAGGGTGCTGGAATATTAAGAAGTCAGTAAAAAAAGGAAGGCGAACTGCCTAGGGGAATTCTCGCAGCCATCCAAATCCTCGTTGAGACCGGGTGGCGTTTTCAAATGGGATTTCCGAAATAAAACGCGTACATGGGAAAGACGACGCAGGATGGAATTTTGACAGAAACGTTCAACTGCTGAATAGTCGGGGCTCTTCGTCACGCTGTTATTGCGATCCAACGTAATCAGACAGGAGTAACGGATGAATTGTTTGCAATCGACACTGCCTGAAGTGGGTCAGCGAAAAATTGGCCAACCGTAGATCAATACACAACTTACGATAAGTTTCCGAAACAAACTCAAATTAACGCGTTACCCCCACTTGTAGCGCAAAAAAGGCCTTTTCATGAATTTTTTTAAAGAAAACTACAAAACTTTTTTAATCGATCAATATACCATCTTAAAGAACACATCTTGAAGAACTTTCAGTAATTTTTTTATTGACAAATATTACATTGTTTAGTGGCAAATGGCCGTCAATGAAATAATGTTTTTATATACACGGTTTGCGGTGACCAACATTGCGGCGAAGTGGATCATCTGAAGAAAAAAATGCGGATGGATTCAGTCAAATATAAGTATAAACTAGTCTTTAATCGAAGGATTTTAAAAAATATTCATTTTTCACAAAATGGCGGACAGTCAAAGTTAATGGTTCGATTTTAACGAAAAAAAAACGGCCGTTTTTTGGCTATAAAACGGCCATTTTTTTCGAAAAAAAAAATCGAACGATTAAAGACTACATTTTTATGTATTAAATAAGCCTGCAAAATTTCGAGAAGATCGGTTCATTAGTGTTCGAGTAATCTTGGTCACCGACTTCAGAAATGCCATTTTGAGAAAAACGCGTTTAAAGTTTCTCTTTCAACGCTCTTCCAACGCGGATTCTTCTCTTTCAACGCTCATATCTCAGTCAATTTTGTTCGGATCGACTTGAAATTTTCAGGACATATTCTCAGATACTTATACTTCAAAAAAATGCAATAAAAAAAATCGATTTTTTCAAAATCGCAAGTGGGGGTCACCCCTTAAAAAGTAGCAAATACTTCACATTGTCCAATAAACTTTTTCCCATTCGGGCATTCGGATGAGTCTTCCTTTTGTCCCAAGATAGCCCGGATTCACTTCACTTTGTGGCTGCACATATCCATCTATCCATTCTTGTCGTTGCACCGTACCAGCAGAACAACCTCAAATACAAAAGACTTGGTTGATCTCAAGCCCCTCTCTCTCTCTCTCTCTCTCTCTCTCTCTCGCGAGGTAATTCGTCGGTGACTTACTGCGAGTGATCCCGCGGGATGTTTGTGAGAGTTCGCCGTATGCTCCTGGGGTACCATAATGGCCGAAAGCGAAAAGCGGTGCCTCGGCAGGCAGCTTTCAGTGGTCTCTTCGCCCGCGCAAGAGAGAATATAACCGGCGGAGAGGTGAGGTCAGAACGAGAGGATATTTTTACGAGTCTGGAGCTGGAAGTTGGGTCTCTGGGACTCACCGCGACTCTCTACCTTAACACACACACAGGCACGTGTATATACATATATATATATATATATATACATATATATATATATATATATATGCATATACATACCTACGTACAGTTCGCGCTCTCTTTCTCGCGAGAGCTATCCTCGCGATGCTTCGACTCCTCGCGGTGTGGAGTTATAATTTACAGCCCTCTACGGGCGCCCTCGCCGAGGCCCAGCTTCCCCCTCCTCCTCCCCTTCTCTATACATATACATTTACATATATATGTATAAGTACTTTAGGAGCAATGTGCGCGCAGGAGCAGCTAGCTTGCAGTTTCAAAAGACACCACAATGGTGCTGTATATGCATCGGGATGATTGTACAAGAGAGAAAGAGGGAGAGAGGAGAAGAACAGATCAGCACACTATGGACCCGGATTGCTCTGTGAAGCTTGCCCTCTCGCGGGCTTAATAGTGTCTGTGCTGAGAGCGTTCGTCTGTCCGTCTGTTCGTACGTCCTCTCGGTATATAACCTTAGTATGGTATGCATATATATATATATATAGGAAGCAGCACTCTTTCCCTTACTGTCTCTCGTTCCTTTGCCGTTTGCTCGTGTTCTCGACACACCACAGCTCTCCTTGTGCCGAGAAGCTACGTGTGGGTTGTTAGTCAGGCAGTTTATGCTCTTCTCTCTCTTTCTCTCTCGTCTACATTTTCTCCCTGCCTCTCTTTCCCCCTCGCAATCCGCAACTCGCACGTTTATAGTTCTTCGTTTGCAAGGGCCCTCACCAGACTCTCTTCCTCTGTTTCTCGACCACTGTATCATCGGAATCTTTCTCTCGTACACCTCTTGTACACGAGCTATATCTACTGTGTAGATATGATATATATATATATATATGCATGTATATGCAGAAAGATTTTTATTCTTACTATGTACGCAAGATCGCTCTCGTTGTTCCAGGACGAGCGAGAACAATGAGATAAATGCCGAGCGTCTCGCTTGTTCTTGTCAGCCGCGGTGGCTTATATGCTCCTCACTCTTGCGCTCCTTCTCGCTCCGACTGTGTACGCGCGAAAGAGAATCGAAAGAGAGTCCGTGAGCTCGCGTGGAGCAGCAGCAGCCCCCGCGCGATATCGAAAGAGAGAGAGAGAGAAAGAGAGAGAGAGAGAGCAAGTCTCTCAGTGAACACTCTCTCTCTCTCTCTCTCTCTCTCTCTCTCTCTCTCTCTCTCTCTCTCTCTCTCTCTCTTCTTCTCTCCCTCACCAGCTCGAAATCTCGAATCTCAAGGCTAACTCGATAAATCTCTTTGCTGAAGGGGAAACGAAAAGAGGGGAAGAGAGGGAATCCCGGGTGCGCGAGTTACAAATTAAAGAGACCGCGCTGGAGACACCTCAACGTACACATGCACCCAGGTCTATTATATATATATATTCATAATGAGTGTGTGCTTTTTCGAATATTCGCTGTTCGCTAAGGAAATACGCCGGAAGACGTAGCTTGGCGAAAATACAGAGGTAATCCTGTAATCCAGAGTTGCTTCGTGACATCCAACAGTTGAATAAAATGGCTTGAGTCAATTTTCTACTTTGATGGTTTGCATAATCGTCAGTTTTTGATATTTGTTTTTTCATGGAAAACTATGAAAGTTCAATTGATAAAATGTAGATGTGTATCAGTGTTAAACGAGAAAAAATCGTTTACCCGAATGATTATGATCTGATGGATATATGTACATTGATGTCATTCCTGTTCCTCTTGCGATGATGTAAAACACAAGGATCAGTGAGATTTTTCATCCGCACAAGTTTGCGCAGAATGTAAGTTGGCAGCATGAGCTTACGTAAAGTGTTGCAAAGGGTGACTCAAAATGACCGGACATTTTTGTTTATTTATGAAAGGGATTATTCATTTTAAAAGTACGAATATTTTTGTTTTAATATAAGCTACAAACTTGGAGATTGTGTGTGGAATGTCCGATAAATGACCGCCTTGCCCTGTTTGCAAAACGTTTTTGTGCATTTTGACAATTTCTATGCGTTGCTCGATCGTGTGATTCTCCGGGACTCAAGGGGCTATACGAGTGTGAACACTGAAAATTTGGGTAATTTTCGGGATTTTTTTGGAAGGAAAGTACTCAACTAAATGTTTCGGAAAATTTAAAATATATTTGGCTATATTCGACCTATATTACATAATTTTTTCATAGAAAAATATTGGGATCCAAGCGACTTATGCGCTGCCTTCGGAGGCGCGAAAAAAAAGTTCCTCCACTGCTGACATGATTCCGGCCGATTGAGTAGCTGAAACCGAAAAAGGAAAAAATGTCGTTAAACTGCATGGTATTTCCTGTACAATGACGTAGGATTTTCGAAAAATATCAAAATCTAACAAAATGGCGTAATTATGAAAAAAGTCTGTTTTCTTGCCTATAAAATGGTCGTTTTTTCAGTGCCAAATCGTCAATTTTCATAGAATCAAAAACATCCTACGTCATTATAGAGTAAATATATTCAAGAGTACCCAGTTCAAATTTCAAGTCAATCGGATAATTGCTCTTTGAATCACAATGTCAGCACATTTGAAAAATCTTATTTCGAGAAAAAACTCGTTTAAAGATTTAACAATCGATCTTTGCAATATAAAATGATATTGATGTAAATGATATAAATGATAATGATGTTCTTGAAAGTATAAACTGTCGAGAAAGGCAAAAAAATCGATTTTTTTAAAGTGTCACACTGGTATAGCCCCTTAACCTTAATACTTCCTGATGACAGTTGTCATAGATTAGTAGATGTTCGCCACAAAAAAATTGCGCGCAATTTGAAATGTCAGGTCTTCTTGAGACACCATTTAGTAATGGCGAAAAGTATTAAAAAAAAAAAATTCAACAATAATTTTGACAACTTTTTGTTATTGAAAAATGTTTTTTTAGCTTCAAATTAAATTATCGTAGCTTACTTTGTGGAATCGCGTTTGCCGCTATTTTAAGCAACCGTTTTGCTAAAAATATTGCGTGGTCGAGCACTTTTGCAGACGCCAAAAACGCGTCCGCATTTTATCCAAATGACGCAAATATTCCTGGTTAAGTAAGATCCATTAGAAATACGAATTGCATAAGAAATTAAAGCCTAATAATTAAGAATTCACGAACAGAAATTAAGGGTAGAATGAATATATTTTTTTTATACGATACAAACATTTATCCCAAATGCAAACACGTTATTGTTAAAAAAATCGGTTTTCCGATGACAAAGTGGTCCCGGAAACTCCCCTCAATAATCCGGCAACCCCAGGAAGTTTTTCCAAGGTAAAAAATGGATTAAATTCATACAAATTGCTATTGACCGAGCAATTTTGCAATTTTTTGAATAAACATAAGAATTCAGCACTGGTGAACAATTACAAGCATTGAAATACAAATGGCGAGCTTTTTTTATCGATAAAAAATATAATTTTATACTCCCCGGGCGTCCCACCACAGAGATGGTTAGTGCCTTCAGAATGAAGGATCGCCACGTTTCCCTGGTCGATTCGAGCTACCGAGTGGGATCTACAGTGAAAAAGAGAAAGATAGCGCCGTTCAAGTGTTCGCCTGCCTTGCTTACCTGTCACATTGTTGTAACGAGCGATGTCGGATACGCCCGTCTACCATTCACCGTAGGTTACGGTAGACGCGAGCAGGTAGTAGTCAATGTGCAGTATTACTAAGATCGCCGCGGAAGGATTCTCGTGAGTTTCCTCCTCACACGACTGAGATGGAGATCTTTCGCCTTCGACGAATGATCGTGATGTTGAAATCTGCATCCTTGAAATGCAATGAACATTATTTTTCTTCCCATTGGCCAAATTTTCTTTTGGCAAATTTAGGCCATGGGAATCATTGAAACGTTTTTTAGGATCCTCATTAGAGATCTACAATCTACCGGCTGTCCCATTTTTATTTTACAGCTGATTTACCTCAAAAAATACTGCTCCGATCGAGTATTGAGTATGATAAAACTTTTCGGGTTCAAAGGCGAACGAAGAAAAAAAAAATGTTTGGTCCAAAATTCAAAATGGCGCCGTTAAGATGGCTGACATGTTTTTTTGAAAATGTGATCATGGTTTTTTTCACCAAAACATTTATCAGGTCAAGACTAACAACTTTTGTAGAAAAAAGTTGTTTGATAACGTTTAACAATTTTGGGTTAGAATACCATTTTTGACCATTGTAGCGGTATTTAGAACGTACCACGAGAAGGTAAAGTCTTCAACATTCCTAGCGTAAGTGTACGTGTGGGTCTGAGTTTGTTTGGGTTTGGTCGATAACCCAAACAAACCCAAACAAGAATTAGGTTTCTGCGGCTCGTCACTTCGGCTAAAAAATGGCATTCTAACCTAAAAATTATGAACGTTATCAAAAAACTTTTCCCCCAAAAGTTGTTAGTTTGGGTCTGATAAATATCATGGTAAAAAATTCATGATCCCAGTTTTTTTAAACACGGCAGCCATTTTACCGTCGTCATTTTGAATTTCGACCAAAAAATATGTTTTTCAACGTCCGTCTTAGGACTTTAAAAGTTTTACAGTACTCGATACTCGATCAGAGCAGTATTTTTCGAGATAAATCAGGTATATATATACAAAAACGTTTCACATGATAACAAAAATGAAGCAAAAAATGTATTCGTTGCATTCCAATGACGCGAACTTTCACATCGTGAATAATCTGTCCCAAATTTGTTTCACATTGATTCATATTGAAAGTGACAGCTTAAATTTTCGATGTATATTCTGACATACCAATTTTGTGCCCGGTAAAGGTGCTCCATCTTAGATTATTCGTTTACGTTAGTGTTTGGAATCCGGACAAAATCTTGAGCAAAAGGAGGTACCGAAATTTGGAAAATACTATTTGTTTTTGGTATCCGTAGGATTCGTGAAAATAGTACTTTTCGAACAAAACAATCGTATTTTCTCGCACAGAGTCTCTGGGTTTCTCGATAGTTATTTTTCTCCGTTCATCCGGATTTCTTGGACTTCTCTGCTCACTTCTCGTCGTAAGTTCGCGCGTCCGCGTATGGGTGAGTGTACAGGCGCTCGTCGATGGGAGCACGAAATGTATCGAGTGAGAAAAATGCAAAGACAAAGAGTTCGAAGAAGATAGCGATGGGGATAAGAGGGAAGAGAAGGAGAGAAAAGTCGAGGACAAAAGGTTGGAAGGTAAAGGGAGATAGCGAGAGAGAGAGAGAGAGAGAGAGAGAGAGAGAGAGAGAGAGAGAGAGAGAGAGAGAGAGAGAGAGGAGGATGCTGGAGTTGTAGGATCGGTAACTCTGGTGGTAGACGCGTCGTAAAGTTTCGCCTCCATCGAGGGCGAAAGGGTCTTCGCGCCTTCTACAATTCTCCCCACCCTTCTTCTTCTTCTTCATCCTTCGACTCTTCTTTGCTTATTTTCAGCCCCCTCACTCCCCAATTTTCACCTCATCCCTTTGCCTCTACGTATCGACAGTTCCCTTGTCCCTCTTTCTGGTACCCACCCCCAGATGAACTTTGACTTTGGGGCTCCTTTCCATCACACTCTACATGAATAAACACTTCAACGTTTGCATGATTTTTCCAATTTTCTTTCTCTACCACTTTACTTTCCCTCGCTTTCTTGTTATCTTTTTATACTCCTTTTTCACATTGTCGTCTGCCCTTCCTCCTCAACTTCAGGGACTATACCAGTGTGGACGCTGAACATTTGGGTGATTTTCGGGATTTTTTTTTAAGAAAAGTACTCAATTAATTGTTTCGGAAAATTAAGAATATATTTGGGTATATTCGACCTATATTACATAATTTTTTCGTAGAAAAATATTGAGATCCAAGCGACTCATGCGCTGCCTTCGGAAGCGCAAAAAAAAAGTTCCTCTACTTCTGACATGATTCCGGCCGATTGAATAGCTGAAACCGAAAAAGGAAATAATGTCGTTAAACTGGACGGTATTTCCTGTACAATGACGTAGGATTTTCGAAAAATATCAAAATCTAACAAAATGGCGTAGTTATGAAAAAAAGTCTGTTTTCTTGCCTACAAAATGGTCGTTTTTTCAATGCCAAATCGTCAATTTTCATCCAATCAAAAATACCCTACGTCATTGTAGAGTAATTATATTCAAGAGTTCTCAGTTCAAATTTCAAGTCAATCGGATAATTGCTCTTTAAGTTACAATGACAGCAAATTTGACTATCGATTTTGGCAAGATAAAATGATATGTACCATAAAAACTGCTAATCAGCTATACCCGGCCCATACAATGGACCCTCCTCTTCCTCGAATAATGCCTGATGAGAGGCTGAAGCTTTTCACACTGGTATAGCCCCTTCAGGCACTACAGTACGTGAAGACATTACGTGATTCAGTCACCGTTGTTTCGGTTAAATGCTTATGCAGATTGGCAATAGTAAAACTGACCCCTGTAAACTGCCCAGTTATAAAGGCCACGTAAAGCAACATATACATACATATATACCATCACAGATGCAATTTAGGTGCAAAGGCAATGCGTACGTCTGCTAAGGCATCACGGATATATATCTATATGGATTGCCGTCAAGCAAAAGGACGTACCATTATACACGCATGGATTACTTCTTTTTGTCTGTTGACAATACCCACACACACACGAATAACTGTATGAACGAATATTCGCTATTGGAGAGCCGAGAATATATGAAAGTCTGCGGTCACGACTATCGGAAAGCCACGAAAAATAAAGACAGCTTCTTATTCTTTGGTCGCATACCCAGCTGTATTCGTTTCTATACGGCGTTTCGTTTTTTGTCATCATTCCCCAGTGTCTAGCGGTTATACTTCAACAATCTGCCATGAGCCTAAAAACATTACCCGATTTTCCTACATATTTTGGCCGACATAGTTCTATACATATGTACATGAAAACGAGATCGAACGCACAATGAGGACACATCATACATTGATAAAATGAATGAGAAACTAGAACAGCGCGATGATCGATTGCTTTCTAGACTCTCTTGAATTCGTCCCTCTGATGATGAGAGCCGCAAAGGTCTCACCGCAGATTCGATCATTTGATCGAGGGAGAACCTGTGCAGTGCCTCTGCCATTGATCATTTTTGGAAAAACGCTCGAGTGTTATAGAAAAGAGCGCAAGAGGGGGAGGGGAAGGACCGGTGGGGTTTTAAGGAGGAGGGGGAGATATAAATTCACTCCCCTAGACTGATCAATCATACGTGCTACGACAATGCGCTCGCACACATACGTGCCGTCTGTATTATCCCCTTAAATCAGGGTATGATGCCGAGAATCGAAAGAAAAAATGCTTTCCGGTTTTTATTTGACCAGCTTGGAGAAAAAAAAAAGTTTATGTACGAATGAAATATCCATCGGGAGCAAGAACGAAATATGCAGGCGTTTGGCTTATTTTCTCTCGATATATAACATTCGTTCAAAATTTTATCAACTTCGCTGTTGAAGTACGTTTCTACAATATGGTTACTGTATTTCGAATACAAGGAAACGGTCAAAAAAAGTCATCCAAGGGTCTCCAGGGAAGTTTTTACCTAATGGTAGAGAGCTTGGAAACGCAAATCTTTGCGAAACAATATTAAGGAGGTTGGAGCGTTAGGCACAATCCGAGATTAAATTTATAAAAATATATATGTTATTGTCTAGACTATACCGGGTCTTTACATTTTTTACAATTTTTTTCAGCATGAAACACTCGTGATAAAAAATAGTTTAATGTGAGTAGTTTTACGTGCGGTTTGATGGGCAAGACGTTCAAGATCTGGGTGATGTCATTTTTTGGCTACTCAGCACCAATATTAACGTTTTCTAACAACGGATTAACGCAAACTAAACCTTTGTAAACGTTTAGAAGAAAAAACACACCCCATCTTGCTTATTGTAAACCATAAATATTCAACATTCAACCATTAAGGTATGATGGAAGATTACAAATTTCTACTTGCGAATGAAGAGCATTGCTGCCAAGCTCAATGTTCACGAAGTTGCCGTATTTCGGCAATACTTAATATTAATTATTGATGATAATAAATAATCTCGTGACGTAAAAATAAATGGGCATAATTATAAATGACTCAAAACTTCGTTCTGGGTTGTATAAAATATTCGCTGACGCAGTTTTTTTTCGCAATAGTCATCAATAATGTTATACTTCTTCAAGCTGGTAATAACACAAAAGGTTTTCTTATTTAATTAATACAAATATGAAAATGCATAATTTTACGCTTCAATTATATATTGTATGAAAAATTAGCATCTACAGAATGAGTCTATATCTCGTATGGATGTTTGTGAGGTTTATCGAGAAAAAAAAGTATTATGAGCCGTCATTTGACTTATCTGGATCTCCTTAATAAAAGAAAACCTCTCATTTTTCTCATTTGCAGTGGGGAGTTTGATTTTTCTTTCACTATTTTTTGGTACAACATAACTCAGAGCTATTGCATTATCTATACTATTATGAATATAAGAAACAGTTCCGTGACTTGATGACTGACTGACATCCAGACAACGCACAGCCTAAACCGCTGCCGATCGAAAGATGAAATTTGGAAGGTGTAGAGGTGCACTAAGAAAGGATTTTTCAAAAATCAACTCCTGAGGGGGTGAAATGGGGTGTAAAAGGGGGTATGGAAAATTGCATTGCTTAGCTGAAGTTAGTAATTTGTAATTGACAAACACTCTGCTTGTGTCTATTACCAAACTCGAATAAACTAAGGTTAGAAAAATCGCCAAATTTATCCCTGCACATTCACGAAATAGTGTACACGCGTATATAAAGAATGTCTCAAAATGACCTGACATTATTAATTAGGTAAACATTCGGAAATGTCACTCCTGTCAGAATGGAGCTGATTTTTTTTGTGTGGTTTCTTATAGTTAAAAAAACATATTTAATATTATTATGGCAGCGCATCAACAAAAACCATGTCAATGAATATTTTGTTAAAGATTTTTATTCGTTGATCTTTCGAACTTTTTTTCAAGATTCAATATTTTCAAGACCCAAACAAACCCAAACATTATGCGCCATTAAAATATAACTTAATATAAGGTTTCATAATCATAAAAGATTGATAAAAAAAAATGTGCAGCCTCTTTTTAGCGGGAGTGACACTTCCGAATATTTACCATTAATGGCGCGCCGCGGCGATGTCAATTGGCCACCAAGATCGTGCGATTCGACGCCATTGGATTTCTTTCTATAGGCTTTTCTGAAAGAAAAAGTGTATGCCAATGATCCGCAGACCATTCCGGAGCTCAAGGAAGCAATTGGACGCACCAGTAATGAAATTAGTCCGCAATTATGCCAAAATGTTATTGAAAATTTCGTCAAAAAAAGTGAACGTTTGCAAACAGGGTCGAGGCGGTCATTTATCGGATATTCCACACATAACCTCCATGTTTGTACCATATATTAAAATAAAAATATTGGTACTTACCAAATAAATAATACGTTTTATTAATAAATTAAAACCTCAGGTCATTTTGAGCCACCCTTCGGTTATATCGGCTGGTACAAGCAGCAGTGGCACTTACATCACAATTTTACGGCTTCGTCAAGATGGTTTTTCCCCGGGGGAAGATTGACTATTGCGAGATCGCGGTTAATGGTGGAAAGCCGCGATAGCCGAGGAAATCGTTGCGTCCGTGTGAGTTGGTCATCCACGCGCGCCCGGCGAAGCATCGTAGAATTGAGAGAATTGCCGAGTAGGCTCTAATTGAGACGCGCCCTCGAAGACACTCATCACGGGGTCGCTAACACCCCGTGTCAACAATCAAGCCGCTCGCGGGTCTCAACTTAATTATGCACGCCTCTAATTACCGTGGAGAGGGAGGGATGGCCGAGGGGAAGAGGCGCCTCTGTGCCCGATTCTCACTCCTACCATTACACATTTATGCACGTGTATACGTATACACACGCGCGAATAACTTATGTCAGTGGCTATGAATTAATGCCTGCTGTATTTTCTCTGCACTCGCACGAGCCAAAGAAGAAGACGAAGAAGAAAAAAGCCCTCGTTTTACACATAGAACCATGGTCGTTTCTGCCCACTTAACGTTCTCTTGCGTCAATCCGCTCCTTTCCTCCCTTAATTTGTTTAACTAATCATGCCCGACTGGTTAAATAACGTGACGTTAATTATTTGATGATACACACGCTCATCACGTGCGGCCCACGAACAAGTATGTGTGTACCGCAACTAGGCGTACTTCAAGTGGCGATAATTATCGCACCGAGTACACTTCGCTCTCGAAACTCTCGTGATTTGCGGAAGGAATGATCAACGTGATTTAGCTCGTAATCGCTGTTCTTTTTTCGTACAAATAAAATCTCTTATACCGTGCAAAGACGAATGCAATTCAGCAGCGGAAAAAATATGCCGTTTCCAAATTGGACTCATACGTGTATATAAGTTCTGACGTGAACTCACGAATTTACGTGAATGGAAAACCGCAATGTTACGTGGAGCTCCCTTTAACCCTGAATCACGAAGTTTATCAGAATCCCGTTGAAATAACGTTGCATAAGTTGCAACAATATTTTCATAACTCTTTCTCTCCCACTCCCCTTTTTCTCTTAACCACTCCTTTCTCCTTTTCTCTATCAGGGAACTGGTCAATTTTCCATTTGGCGGTGCTCACTTTAAAAAGATAAGTACAATTCTGCTGCGCGTACGTAGGCGAAATTAGAAAATGAGGGAAGAAGCAAACATGCACGAGATCCGCGACCGAGATGACGATGTGAGATGGCTCCGTGTGCGATTCTAAGACGATTATCCCGCAAAA
>OY723386.1:54273896-54311283 GCA_963210295.1 Ophion ellenae | reverse complement strand
AAAAAAAGTCTGTTTTCTTGCCTATAAAATGGTCGTTTTTTTAAATGCCAAATCGTCAATTTTCATCCAATCAAAAATATCCTACGTCATTGTAGAGTAAATATATTCAAGAGTACTCAGTTCAAATTTCAAGTCAATCGGATAATTGCTCTTTGAGTTACAGTGTCAGCAAATTTGAAAAATCTCATTTCGAGAAAAACGCGTTTGAAGATTTATCTATCGATTTTTGCAAGATACAATGATATTGATATAAATTATACAAATGATACTGATATTCTTGAAAGTATAAACTGTCGGAAAAGGCAACAAAAAATCGATTTTTTAAAAGTGTCACACTGTTATAGCCCCTTAAGGCTGAAAAGAAGACTTTTCTGGATAAAACAAATAACCAAGAGAATTTTTAAAACAACCGGGTTCAAGGATTGTTATTTGTAGAACTGGCATGCAAAACCCAAAAGTGGATGACTTTTATTTCGAGAACCGTGGAACTTTTACCGAACTGAAATTCCAACATATAGTAACATAACATGTCACCCTGTATAAATATATATAAGGGAAAGATTTTTTCCAACGCTTCTGTAAATACTATTTTCTCCATTTTGAAAATACATATACGGGAAAAGTATATTTCAAACCAGTTATATCCATGTAATGTTGAATATCAAATCTGGCTGCTTCGAGATCGATCCTTCAAATGATCTTCATCTAAATGTGCTCAGCTTTATTTAGAATTGATGTGGAAGATCGGCGTTCAAATAATCTTACATTTCCGGATAGTCGGCTACTTATATCTGTCTCATCGTTACTTCGTCAAATTCTTTATTGGAACACGAACAATTTTTGCAACCCTGAAAAAATGTCACGGACCACAATTATTACCATATGTGCAAAATAATCTATAGACATATCGAAAACTTCGATTTAAACATCTGCGGAAAAATACGTTTTCTATTTGTGAGAACGTTTTTGTAAAACATATACATGGTGGCGTTCGATACTCTTGTCTGGCTATGATTCCCTCCCGTGAGCACAAGAAAAATACTCAGCCCTAGACGTCACGAGCACTTCTTATACCTTCCAACGCATGGCCGGGATGAATATCGAATCCACGCTTGTCTTGCTCGGAATATTATTCCTACAAAGATTAAGGGGCTTGATATTATATGATTTTCTGTGTTTTCTATGCAAGCCAGACAATGTTACAAGCAATTTGAGAAATTTAATTTGGTCAGCGTTTATTATATAGTTTTTAGTCTTTAATGACTTTATTTAATATTATACTATTGAGTTTATTAATAGCGAAAACAATTCTGTATTCATTATTTAAACGTATAAAAAAGCAGAAACTCAAGGAAACCGCATTTCCTACAGAATTATTCCACAGGGTTAAAAAACTATGAAAACCATTTCGGTGGAACGGATACATATAGATTGGCGTTGAACTTCACGATTTCGACAGTTAGCCAACCGGGATTATCGATTAGAGCGGGAACGAGTGTTGGGCAGCCTTCATCGATGAGTCACGATTTTTTTTTTCGTTCTTTTCAGTGTCGATGATGATAATTTACGTTGGGGTGCCGCGACACCATTAGCAATCGATACTTCGCGTACTGGTAGATACCGCGTACACACAAACACACACACACACACATATACATATGTCGATATACCTAGATAGACTTATACAACGCCGTCCCTGTATTACATTCCATGCTATATAGTCGTAGTTTCAGTATCGGTGTAAAGCACAACGACAGACTAGAAACGCTATAGAGTAAAATAGCGCGCAGTGTGTACCATTCCGCGTGTGTTTCGTAGGCTTGCAATATGCGGTCGTTATACACGCTCACGCACACGTACACATATATATATACATTTATATATGTATGTATGTTCATGTATGTTCATGTATGGGCGACCCTTTGCCAACCCTATTCGAACTATTGACGTGTAGAAAAATAAAAGACGAGAGAAGCGAGCGGAGCGCAAGGCCGAGAGTTAGAGAGGGAAGGGGTAGTGATAAATGTGACTGCTTTTACTGATAGCTCATGAGAATTGGCTGTTCTCAATCACACGATTGGGCACGCACACGTCGAGAAATCTCAGTGACATACAAATATATATATACATATATACATATACACACACACACACACACACACACACACACACACACACACACACACACACACACACACACACACACACACACACACACACACACACACACACACACACACACACACACACACACACACACACACACACACACACACACACACACACACACACACACACACACACACACACACACACACATATATATATATATATATATATATATATATATATATATATATATATAGCTAAATCGCTCAATATCAAATTTGACGGTTCGTCGTCCTTGGAGAAAAATCAAATTCGAAGACTTTCTTATTAGGGCAGTATTACGATATCTGTGGCCCCTAATCTGACCATGCAGTCATCATATTTGACCCAAAATAAGACTTTTTTCAAGAGTGGTAAAAATCGAAATTCGACCCTTAAAGGGGCGAAACGGGGGTTTTAAAGTTTATATGAGACACCATAGTTTTTGGTCAGATTTGTTTGAAACTTGGTATGAATCTACTCCAATACAAATAATTAAACATGTATTTGTTTGGTGTATTTATGAAAACTCAAACAAACACAGTTAAGGGATTAAGAGTACTACTTGACTGTCTACACGCACCGAACAGCGAGGAAAACGTATAGTGTTATATATAAAATAAATTTGGTAAGTTTAAAGTAAATCTGGTAAAAAAAATATATTTTCTCATACAAATGTTAACACTCGCGTTTAACCCTCTTAGGGGTCTAATTGTAGGAAATGCTGAAATACGTGTTCAATGATTTATATTGTAGAATATTTACGCCAAGTTTCAAGCAAATCTGACAAAAAATCATGTTGTCTTATACAAACTTTGAAAGCCCTGTTTCACCCCCTTAAGGGTCGAATTTCGATTTTTACCAATCTTGAAAAAAGTCTTCTTTTGGGTCAAATATAAAGTGTATGTGAGAATATGAGGCTGCATGGTCAGAATTAGGTGCCACAGATATCGTAGTATTCCCCTTATTGGTTGCTACGTGTATGCATTGAGGGAGCTTGAATTAGAAGGTTCGAAAAAGCGTTTTTTCGGGATTTTTTTTAGAAGAGAAAAAACAAGTGAGCCCAGTATACATTAAGGTATGTTTTCATGTATATTTGAAATGTATAAAAAAAATGTTTCAACATGAAACAATAAATTACTGCAAATTTATCAGCCTATTCGATATGCGGCTTGCCACTGCAGTCCCCAATCGGCGGGAAAGATGCACCTCGTGATTCTTGACTGAACCAAATAAACCAATAAAATGTTCAATTGTCATATATTTTCCTTCTGGGTGAATTAAGAAAAGACGGCAAAAATCGTGAAATTAAAACTTTTCTCAGGTTTGAAAAAAAATGTGTTTAAAAAAACATTTTAACGTGCTAAAATGATTTAAAAATACTTTTTCAACGACGCTTTTAATTCACTTAGAAGAGATTTTTATACTGAAGAAAATAAACTTTTGTTTGATTCAATAGGTCGTTTAGATTTTTTGCTATTACGCCCGCCAATTTGGAAAAATCGTGAAAACGAAAACTGGAGAAAACGCGCTTCATAGTTTTCAATAGGAGAATACATCAAATCAAATATCAATCTGCCCCTCTGCCTTTGGCCTTGTATCTTCGAAAATATTTACAATTGGCCCCTGTAACTTTGTAAATATGTTCTTGGATAGTTTATCTATCGATTTAAGGCGGGATTTACATTCACAACGATCAAAAAATCGATTTTTTTTCTTCAAACGATAGAACTATATATGTAGAATATTTTCCCAAAGTTTCAAAGCGAAATTCGAAAAACTTCGAACGTTACAGCCCGTCAGTGCTGTGCCTCACCGCTCGGATACGGAGCGGGCGTGAACTTCAAACACGTTTTTCTCAAAACTGCATTATCGAAATTGGCGTGCAGGAGTATTCAAAAACTATTAAGCCGATTGAGTTGAAACTTGGTAGAAATATTGATAACATTGGTACCTCCTACTTGACGAGAATTGTTTTTGAAAAATTGGAAAAAAAACCACTTTTTTAATCCACCTTTTACCGAAATGTTGCGTAAAATGATGATTTTCTTTGTAAATGCGTGCCATTTTCTAAAATTTGCATTTTCTTCATTTTAATTACCGTCACATAGAAACTAAACATGTTCTAACTGAAAAAATGTTTGAACTTTTTTGCAAATCAAAGTCTACGGGAAGCTGGACTGCACGCCGATTCGCAACTCCCGCGGCGACCTTGCTGTAACACTCTGCCACAACTCCGTCATTTTGATGATGAATAAATTAAAAAAAATTGTTTTGTATACCTCAATATACTATTAAAATATACCTAAAGTTTGATAATTGTAGAATAATTATTTCCTAGTTTTAAAAATCCATCAATATTGCTTACTCTTTTCCTGTCTAAATGTGTATCCCGCCTTAAGCAATAAAAAAAACCATTTTTCGGACCTTCTAATTAAGGCTCCCGCCCTAATGGCTGTGTACAGTGGAACCAGTACATATGCACACGTACATACAGTACATAATATGAAAAGGAGTCTCTTTCTTCGCATCTCGATCGGCGCGCCCTCTTTCGAATCGCGGCGAAACCCATAAGAAGAGCCGTCCTAATGACATTCCCGATCAAAGGAAAAAGCCATCGCGCAGCCACCCTCTCGCCGAAGATAGCCGGGGAAATTTAAAACTGCGTCTATACGTCGCTTCTTCTTCTCCTCCTTCGTTTTCTCATATTTTTTTTTCTTCCACTTTATCTTTTTATTCCCCGTTCCATCTCCGACTCGCCACATCTTTCGTTCTTCTTTTTAAGAGAAATCGAAGTCAACTCTGACGAGGGTTCATTCCGATCACGTATCCCACGTACGCGTCCATACTCCTGGAGATCCCACCCCTCTTTCTCTCTCTCTCTCTTCCTCTCCCTGCTCGCGAGACAAAATCCGCGATTCACCTCCTCCTCCCTCCAGCCCTTGGTTGCCGCAGCTCCCGGGACCACGTCTCGGCTCTCCTCGCGGCTACTCTCCCCCACCCTTCCGCCATTTCCAACCCCTTGAATTCACTTCTTTTCTCGTTTACTACCCTCCTGCAGGTCGTCTGGATCTCGAAATAACTTTGGAATGGAGTGAAAAAAAAAAGAAATTGGAAAATGAAAGTTGCACAATGTGCCTCGGAGACGTGCTGGATACGTTGATGCCACCTTACACGAAACACTCGCTGTACGTGGTGGCTTCTCGATTTGGCATTGTCCAACTTTTGAGGCATTGATCAATATCGCTAATTATGCAGCTTACGAGAAAATTCCGCTTCGTACACACGGGCCATGTATTCAATGAAAAAATCCCATATACACTTCATTTTGCGGAATAGATTGGAAGTAGAAGGAGACAGAAGGCAGTTGCCAATAACTTGACTCGTCGCAGAAGGATCGTCCGCTGAATGCATTTAAAGCAATCCTATATACACGATCCTCATTCTTGTCTTCTGCATATAGTCAAACAAACGAGCTGACGAATACACGTAGAAAGTCTCACGAAGAATTCACGTTCCTCCGGGAGGAAGGCAAAAGAGGATACGACGAATACAACAACGACGACGACGACGACGAGTGAGGAGTAGAGACGGAAGCATGCACAGAAGGAAAGAGGAGACGGATGGACGCGAAAGGGGACAGATCGTCAAGCAGACGGGTCCAAATAACTTCTCTCCCTTTCAGCATCTCTATCTCTATCTTTCTCTCTCTCTCTCTCTCTCTCTCTCTCTCTCTCTCTCTCTCTCTCTTCTCTCTTTCTTTTCTCTATCTCTCTCTCTCTCTCTCTCTCCCTCATAGTAGTCTCGCATTTTCGTTGGACTCTCAAGCTACCCGAGCCATAATACTTTCTTATCTTTCTCCTTTACCTGTGTTTCACTCGTCTCCTTTTCTACCTTCGTATGCAACAACGGAGATTCCTCTTTGGAGACTATTATAATACATCCTTTCGCGTCTTTCCTCAAGCAACGAGCATAACGAGAAACGCTTCTGCACTGGTGACACTCCGGCTATACACACTCGTGCAATCAACAAAGATTTGACGTTACTCAACAGTGATAGGTGCGTTACACCGAGTACGCGGGATCTTCGGGTACGGTAGAAATTTAGCCTCATCGTGAAAATCCAGCTTTGCAAAAATAAGAGGCATATTTACGGAAGGAACTCTCGAGTTTCACAAGATCGCATACCGTAAAACAGAGTTACGGTACGCGATTGACATTAAGGGGCCATACCAGTGTGAACGCTGAAAATTTGGCTGATTTTCGGGAATTTTTTGGAAGAAAAGTACTCAATTAAATGTTTCGGAAAATTAAGAATGTATTTGGCTATATTTGACCTATGTTACGTATTTTTTTCATAGAAAAATATTGAGATCCAAGCGACTTTTGCGCTGCCCTCGGAGGCGCAAAAAAAAGTTCCTCCACTGCTGACATGATTCCGGCCGATTTAGTAGCTGAAACCGAAAAAGGAAAAAATGTCGTTAAACTGGAAGGTATTTCAATGAGGTAGGATTTTCGAAAAATATCAAAATCTAACAAAATGGCGTAGTTATGAAAAAAGTCTGTTTTCTTGCCTATAAAATGGTCGTTTTTTCAATGCCAAATCGTCAATTTTCATCCAATCAAAAATATTCTGCGCCATTGTAGAGTAAATATATTCAAGAGTTCTCAGTTCAAATTTCAAGTCAATCGGATAATTGCTCTTTGAGTTACGATGTCAGCAAATTTGAAAAATTTCATTTCATATTCTTGAAAGTATAAAAATCTCATCTCATATTCTTAAAAGTATAAACTGTCGAAAAAGGCAAAAAAATCGATTTTTTGAATGTGTCACACTGGTAAAGCCCCTTTAGACGGGAATGAAGGGCCTGAATTAGGAGGTCAAAAGAAGCGTTTTTTTTCGGGAATTTTTTTAGAAGGGAAAAATCACGTGAGCCCAGTAAACATTGAGGTATCTTTTCATGTATATTTGAAATGTATAAAAAAAAACTTCAATATGAAACAATAAATAATTGCAGATTCATCAGCCTATTCCATGTGCGTCTTGCCACTGCAGCCTCCAATCGGCGGGAAAGATGCAGCTCGTGATTCTTGACTAAAGCAAGAAACAATAAAATTTTCAATTGTCATATATTTCTCTTCGACGCGCATTAAGAAAAAGCTGAAAAAATCGTCAAAGTCTAACTTTTCTCAGGTTTGAAAAAAAATGTGTTAAAAAAAACACTTTAACGTTCTATAAAAATCATTTAAAAATACTTTTTCAACGACTTTTATAATTCACTTAGAAGGGATTTTCATACTGAAGAAAATAAACTTTGGTTTGATTCAATAGGTCGTTTAGTTATTTCGCTATCACGCCCGCTAATTTGGAGAAATCGTGAAAATGAAAACTGGAGAAAATGCGCTTCAAAGTTTTCGATAGGAGGAAATTTCGACATCAAATATCAATCGCTTCTCTGCTTTTAGCCTGGTATCTTCAAAAATATTTACAATTAGCCTCCGTAACTTTGTAAATACATTCTTGGATAGTTTATATATCGATTTAAGCAATTAAAAAAAAAAAAACATTTTTCCGGACCTTCTAATTCAGGCTCCGGCCTTGAGGGCAACTTTAACATTTTTCGGGGCTACTTTAACAAAGCGTCAAAATACGATTTAAACGTGTGCGCATTTAAATGTGTTTAGATTTGTCGTTTAAGTTTATTATAATGTTGCTCAAGTTGATTTTGATCTCAGCGATAATTATAAGCCGACAATAGTACCCTAGGTACTTGACATTTTGTGTAAAATGTTTCCTTCATACGGATGACAATTTGATTGTAAAAAATCGTTGTTTTTCATTTAATTCCACGTATGATGCATAAAGTATTGCTTTGTAAAATCCAAATGATGTCAAAGTGATCCTTCATCTTTGACAAAAAAAAAGTAAGAATTTAGGATGTTCAAAAAAAGTTACCTACAAAGAACTTTCAAAACCTGTTCAAAGTAACCCCATCATACAATAGCTCTTCAACATCGAATATCGAATAGTCGAAAACACGTGGAATCGTACTTTCATCCAATCAATGTATCGTCAGCTACAAACTAAACCGAATCCTAACGCAAGTTTTGCTTGAGCACGCGATTATCAATGAATCATTCATGCGACGATCGTATCTTGATATCGAATGTCTAAGAGTCCTTTTAGAAATGGATAGGCGCCTGGGTATACAGTACTGGACAAAAAAAACGTACGCACTGGTGTAATTTCAATGTGTGCGTGCATGGAAATGATAAATAGGCATTGAGCAGTATAGAAGAAAGTTAACTAGTCTGCTCCTATGTTTTCACAGAAATAATATCGAAAATAGTCGAAAACCGAGTAACATTGGGTGAGCCCTTGGAGTACCAATTTTACGTTGGACAAAAAAACGTACGCATGTGACGACATGGTGTCTCAAAATGATCTGACTTTTTAATTTATTATCAAACGAGTTATTTTCACGAAATGTTCAATAACATTTCGGCACAATTGCGGACTAATGTCATCAATGGTGCGTCCAATTGCTTCCTCGAGCTCCGGATCGGTCTGTGGATCATTGGCATACGCTTTTCCTTTCAGAAAAATGGCGTCAAATCGCCAAGGTGGCCAATTGACATCGCCTCGGGGCGAGATACACACGACCATGAAACTTCGTCCGCAATAACTATGCAGTAACAATGCAGCAAATAACAATTTCCATGCGTTGCTCGATCGTCCAATTCTCCATGACTAAACCTCAATACTTCCTCAACCAGTTCCCAAATATCAGTACTCTATGTTCGCCACAAAAAAAATGAAAAATGTGCGGTCATTTCGAGACACCCTTCACATATTAGCGCAAACATCAAAATTACACCGGTCCGTCGTCCAGTACTCTACATATAAACACGTAGAGTACTGCACATGCTTATGTCCACTAAGGACACACACACACATATACTCGAGTTTAATCCCTGGCACACGGCTGAGTACCGCGGGGGCGTAGCCCTCAGTTTCAACCTCCGTGCATCGCGCACCTAAGGGGTGAACAAAAAATCCCGTCCATGGACCACCGGTGAGAGATCCCGCCCATGGTATTCCCACCTACCGCGCAATACCCCTTCGTTGCCTCGGTGCGCAAGACAAGCTTTCACACCACCCACTCACCCCAACTCGATTCCCAATGTCGTCACGAAATTTCTTTGCCCCCCCCCCCCCCCCCGTTTTGTCTTGTCACCTTTGCCACGCGTTTCATCGTGGTCAATTGACGCATACATACCACGGGCTCTCGATTCATATTCCCTGCGAAAGGACACTTCTTATCATGAAAATGCTAATCGTTATCTATTTATACGACGATGTACTCGCGAAGCATGCATAGAGGGATGAAAACGCGTCGACGTATATGATAATGTTGAAAGGCGTTGGTCAATGTAGATAGGAGATATTGGCAGACAGTAGGGGTGGTTACAACGGCTACACACACATACATATTTATATACATATATGTGTGTGCGTGGAATCGTTTGCGAATATTATTAAGAAGGGGACGCGTAGAATGAGTGAAGTGAAGGAGACTTACGTACGAAGGAGGCGTACGTATACATATATATATATATAACATGGCCCAAGATGTACCAGGAAAGCGACGGTGTCCTTATAAAGATAGGGAGAAAGAGCAGGAGACTGAACGGGGAATGATTTTCTCTGGAAAGGGAAATTGACTGAGGAAACCCGAGAGCTCGGAGCACCCCATCTCCCTTCCTACCGTGAGTCTAAAGTACCCGGGCTCGGCTCGTGTGTAAACTTTTCTGAATTTCCTTAGGCAAATATTGCCCGGGCGAGAGCGGGTCGTTCAGCTGAACCCGAGACCTCGTATGTACGTACGGCTATGTGTATATATGTATGTGGATAAAATATACACGTACGATACGCGTGTGTATGTGTATGAGCGAGAGCGGGTGCGGCGGGACCCTTAGGGCAAAGAAAATGAGATTTTTCTACGAGCGAGCGAGCCGGACGAGGCCAAGCCAAGCGCAGAGGAACAGGCAGGGGAATGAAT
This sequence comes from Ophion ellenae, assembly GCA_963210295.1. Taxonomy (NCBI): domain Eukaryota; kingdom Metazoa; phylum Arthropoda; class Insecta; order Hymenoptera; family Ichneumonidae; genus Ophion; species Ophion ellenae. The sequence goes on along the minus strand of OY723386.1, from coordinate 54,301,072 downwards.
TTGAAATTAGTTTGTACCCGGGGCACTCTCGCGCGGGTTCTCGCGAGCAGATATGTGCCCTCTCTCTCTCTCTCTCTCTCTCTCTCTCTCTCTCTCTCTCTCTCTCTCTCTCTCTCTCTCTCTTTATAGCTCTCTCCGTACCTCGGATGGTTGAAATTCCATGTGAGAAAGAGAGAGAGAGAGAAAGAGAGAGGGTGAGATTTCTACTCGAGGTCGACTTTACTATTACACGTGACCAAGCCAATTCCATCTTAGATACACCGATGGACAGGTGTATATTTTCATTCCAAGACACGCGCGAGCATATCAGTCGAAGGGAAATTCAGGCCGGAGCAAACCGGCGTTATCCGCTTAATGAAAATACATTCCGAATAAACATATCGCACGGTCTCGAGAGACAATGAGAATACAAGGTTAGCACCTCGACCCGATGAATTTATAAGCGCATCCGCCACATATTTTATGGATTTAATGTAATTTCGTATCTTTAAATTGAATATACTTGATAATATATATATATATATATATATATATATATATATATATATATATATATATATATATATATATATAACGGTAGCCGGAGATCGAGGAAGGGATTTTCTTTTTCGTACACCGGGGTGGAAAACTAAGGAGAAATATTGACGCGGAGGGATGACTTTTACGACACGAGACTGCGCGAAAATTTTCCAACGGCTCGGATATTGCATTCAACGGTACGAGCGAAAAAAAAGATGCTGAGGACCCGGCAGGGAAGAAAACGAGGGGCGATGAACCGATGCCGCGTTTTTTAAGGCATTGGAGAGAAAAGAGAGAGAGAGAGAGAGAGAGAGAGAGAGAGAGAGAGAGATACAGTGAAAAAGAGAGGTTCTTTATCCGTAGGGTTTCTACCAGGAAGAGTACCCGTTGATGAATATATGCTTCTGCGTCAAGGGAACGTGACGTCTTGCCGCTGAAACCCCCCCCCCCCCCCCCCCCACTCGAACAGGTCTCTTATTTTCTATACGGAATTTTGGAATTCGTAGACCTTCATACAAGCTTTCACGCCACACTTCAACCCTACTCTGGCTTTTTCCATTTCTGCGCTTCATTCACACCTTTCGGGCCATTATGATTACTAACCCCTTATCGTAATTACCGTCTTCACAATTACAAAATAACATTTTTCTGTTGACAATGTGGCACACTCGTAAACCGGACTTTAACATCATCCGGAATAGCATTGGTCGCAAAATATTAGATTTTGTACACATCTACTTGAAATATATATATATATATATATATATATATATATGCATGCAAAGTAGATGTGTACAAAATCTAATATTCTGCAACCAACGCTATTCCGGATGAAGTTAAGGTTCGTAAGATGATGTAAATATATATATATATATATATATATACACACGTACACTACGACCTCGATTTAGCAAACAACGGCTGGCACCACTTCGCACTTGCGTAAATCGGGCGTGCGCAGTTCTTCGATTGTCGACTCTGCGCAGCTGATCTCGTGCCTAGCGATGTCCCGGTTGGCGCGGCACTTCTCCCACCATGCGCCGCACATATCGATCCGGGCCGTGTAGTGGGGACTCATGCGTAAATTGAAGTTCTCTAAAACGAGTCTTTTACAGAAAATAGAAAATGTTGGCTAAAACTTGAACGAGCTTTTTCGTAATAACGTTTCCATCATTAACGAAAATTATGAACTTCTCAATAGATTTTTCGAGGAAAGTTGACATCATTATTGTTAATAACGAACGAGAAATAATGTTAAGAAAAAAACCTCGGTCAAGACTAAACTACTATTACCCTGAATAAGTGTACCAAATTTTGAATCAATCCGTTCACGAGATCTCAAGAAATCGCGTACACCGTTTGGATGACCATAGTTTCGAGAAAAACGCGTTTGAGGGGTCACTTTAGACGCTAAAAAAAGGCTATTTTCATTAATTTTTTGATAGGCTTGTATTATAGATATTGATATAAAGATTGTTACACTTAATAAATACACTTTCGAAATACATTTCAAAAATGTCTTTATTTATTCAAGTCACGCAAGTTGTAGTTAAAAAAAATTCTCAAAAAAATGTCGGTCTGCGCTGTTGATGAAATCTCGAAGATGGATCATACGAAACGAAAAAATCAAACGGTTTTAGATTCAGTATGTTAATGGCTATAGCGCATATCATACGAGTTTTGATATATGCAAAAATAACAAAGTAGCGGACATTTTTCGAAAAAACTTGGAACGGGTTTTTTTACCGTTTTTGGCAGAAAAAAGTAAATATCAAAGTTAAAAAAACCTTGATATGCGCTATAGCTATAGTTGTAAAGAATAGGTGGTTAAAATTTCATAAGGATCGGTTCAGTAGTTTCGAAGATTTTATCAACAAGCCGTCAAAAAACGTTGTTTCGAGAAAAACGCGTTTAAGGTTTGTTTGGGTTACATAAATACATGTAAAAAAATTGTTATGTATTTTGAAAGTGTATATATTAAGTGTAACAACTTTTACATCAATATCTATAATATAAACCAATCAAAAAAAAATTAATGAAAACAGCCTTTTTAAGCCTTTTTGAAGTTGTATTAGTAGTTCTATCAATGTAATCATAAGTTTACCTCCAATGTGCGATTCCTGCACCATATGTTGGACCTTTCTCTTCCACTTGAGTTGCCTCAAGCTACTATAGATTTTTGAAATTTCAACAGTAACCTTATCTTTTAATAAGCTCATTTGATTCTTGTAGTCGTTCAACTTCGATCATTTTTACGGAGGCTTTACAAATGCCATGTGACACTTGTCGTGTAAATATTTGTATATATATATATATATATATATATATATAAATATATATATATATATATATATATAAACGAAAAGTGTCACATGGCAATCACCGTATATTGAGCGGGCATATTAAATTAGTGATAACCTATTGATATAGCCACAAGAGGCCCAACGCACGCCTATATGAAAAATTACATTAAGCACAACTGTGTTCGTTACTTAATACAAAGAGAGTACAAAAACGCGCTGGAGTAACAAACGAGCGTGTTTTTTTTCCGGCCGGTCCACTACCTCCCCAGAGATCTCAATCAAGGCGAAAAATAATTTCTCCCTGGCTCGTTCTATCCGTGGTAGTACGATACTATACGCACGTGCACACGCACGCGCTCATACGCACAGACTTTTCACGCACACATATACTTTTACTACCAATGACATGTGCGTATAGGTATAGATTTTACGGCAATCCTACGCGACCTCTATAATTATTTGCGTGGCTCTTCTAATCGCGTTTCGCCTCACCCGCTTTCTCGTATCGTTTCCTCTGTAATAATCACGAGAGCGATGATAATAATAAATCCTCAGTGATAATAACCCCAAGGAAAATAGCACGTGGAGTATGAATGACAATAATGATAACAAAAATAATGGTGAAAACTTGTAGTAATAGTAAAAATCGTAAAAATAGTAAAAAAATAAAAACAGTAAAAATATACAATGAGATGCTAATAATTATTTTACACATTACATTTGAATATTATGAGTTATATTATTTTTTACAAAAAATAGCAAAAATCATGGCTTTCAAGAAGTTTAATCGGATATCCGATATAAGGGCACAAACTCCATTTTTCTTATATCTGATTTTAGGGAACTATTTTTATATAAAATGAAACAAAACGATTTGGAAAAAAGTTCGTTTTTTCGACCATAATTTTCATGTAAAAAGTGATATATTTTTTACAATTTTTAATTAATCGAATAAAGCGCTCGTACGTGACTGTTGAAGCAATCTAAGAAGCTGCAGTCAACATTTCAAGTCGATTGAACGAAAATTGTTCGATTTCTGCTGCGTGTCAATTTCAAAAACGTGGTTTTGAGAAAAAACGTGTTTGAAGTGAACGGATTATAGACGCTACAGCTGATGACATTTTTTTCCGTAATCTAATGCCACCTATAGGTGGAAAATAAGACTATTTTTAGTCTGCTACTTTTCTCCAAAGATAATAGGCTTACAAGAGTCGAGAACTGCGTCTACCGGCGTGGCATCACCGAAGGCACTTTTCAGCGCTCGGAGACTCGCCTCAAAAATAGCTCGAAAACCACTTTAAGGGGTCTTCTCACTTTAGACGCTAAAAAAGGCTATTTTTATGCATTTTTTGATAGGTTTACATTATAGATATTGATATAAAAGTTGTTACACTTAATAAATACACTTTCGAAATACATTTAAAAAAAAAGTTCATGTATTTATGCAACCCAAACAAACTTTTAATGCGTTTTTCTCGAAACAACGTTTTTCGGTGGCTTGTTGATAAAATCTTCGAAACTACTGAACCGATCCTTATGAAATTTTAACCACACATTCTTTACAATTATAGCTATAGCGCATTTTAAGGATTTTCTTTAATTTTGATATTCACTAGTTTTTTTGCCAAAAACAGTGAAAAAACACGTTTCTTTTTAAATCCTCTAAATCTAAAACTTCTAAATCTAAAACCGTTGAATTTTTTTTTTTTCGGATGATCCGTCTCCGAGATTTCATCAACAGACTTTAGTGATTTTAGTGACCACCATAAATAGTGAATTAAATAAATTAAAAAAAAATGTTCAATGTATTTCGAAAGTGTATTTATTAAGTGTAACAACTTTTACATGAATGTCTATAATATAAACCTATGGAAAAATTCATGAAAACAGCCTTTTTAGCGTCTAAACTTAGAAGACCTCTTAAAACTGTTTTTTCAGCTACAAACGAATATGCATCAGATTTTTGAAGGTCCAAAGGATCTTTTAAAAGTGCCCAATGATTATTCGAAAATTTTCTTTGGCGTCCACCCTTAAGGAACTATCCGATATATAGTGCTTCTTCCCCAATACTGTGTTAGGAACATCAGATTGGTAATTTGAAAAAATGAGAGCGCTGACGTTTTCAGCTGATGACATCGGTGATGAGCCAGAGAGAATTGTAATAAACATAACAAGTGAGAAGATTACCGGGACGAAAAAATAATTTTTTACAGGCTTGCCAATCCGCGCGTTCAGGCACGACAATTGCTTAAAGAGGAGAACGAGGGAAAGAGAGACAGAGAGAGAGAGAGAGAGAGAGAGAGAGTCGAAGGCGCGATCTCGGAGGGTTGAGGATCCAAAGAGTGGAAGGGATAAAACAAACGGCGCGAATTGAGAGTATTCAGTGTCTTCTCGTGTCTCCGTGTGCCGTGCGAGGATCGTCATCGTTGTCCTCGTCCTGGTCCACATGCTCCGGCGTTTCGTCACACCTCGGAGCATCGTGGATCCTTTGTTTCAGGCCGCGGTACGCGAGCTTGCCGGCTTTTCGGGGATCTCTCATCCGCTTCTGAACCGCTTAAGCTGAGTTTTTTCAACGTTCGTTCCTCCGCGTGCGGAGCCGCAGCCCCGCGCGGCAAGGATGCGGGAGTTCGCGTCGTCGCCGTCGCCATCGAGGACGTTTTTGCCCGCGCGTCTCGCCACTTAACTCTACGCGCTCTTCAGTGTCTCGTCATCGTCCCCTCCCGCCCAACTCTTCCTTGCATCCTCGCACCTACCCCCTCACCAGAGCGCCAAAGTGCCTTATATATCTCGTCCACACGTTACTCGGTTCCGTCCTTTTCTTTCGTGCCGTCTGTCCTTTGCCAACCACGTATACGCCTGCTGCACACGGATGTCCCCTAGACTTCTGATCGGGCTGAAGAACTGTCAGGGTGGATCGATACATTCGATAGAACCGCGATACATGCGATGGATACGTAATTCGAGAGACATTTATGGACAAGCCAAACTTGTGAAAAATGTACGTGGAGAATGCTGCTTCCGGTGATTAACTTGAATGTGGGTAACGTACGGAGCAATCCACCCAGCATTTTTTTCAGGGACGAAAAGTGGTTTTGTTCACAATTCTTTCTTTTAAGGCGTTACCCCCACTTGTAGCGCAAAAAAAGGCCTTTTTCATGAATTTTTTTAAAGAAAACTACAAAACTTTTTTAATCGATCAATATACCATCTTAAAGAACACATCTTGAAGAACTTTCAGTAATTTTTTTATTGAAAAATATTACATTGTTTAGTGGCAAATGGCCGTCAATGAAATAATGTTTTTATATACACGGTTTGCGGTGACCAACATCGCGGCGAAGTGGATCATCTGAAAAAAAAATGCGGATGGATTTAGTCAAATATAAGTATAAACTAGTCTTTAATCGAAGGATTTTAAAAAATATTCATTTTTCACAAAATGGCGGACAGTCAAAGTTAATGGTTCGATTTTAACGAAAAAAAACGGCCGTTTTTTGGCTATAAAACGGCCATTTTTTTCGAAAAAAAAATCGAACGATTAAAGACTACATTTTTATGTATTAAATAAGCCTGCAAAATTTCAAGAAGATCGGTTCATTAGTGTTCGAGTAATCTTGGTCACCGACTTCAGAAATGCCATTTTGAGAAAAACGCGTTTAAAGTTTCTCTTTCAACGCTCTTTCAACGCGGATTCTTCTCTTTCAACGCTCATATCTCAGTCAATTTTGTTCGGATCGACTTGAAATTTTCAGGACATATTCACAGATACTTATACTTCAAAAAAATGCAATAAAAAAAATCGATTTTTTCAAAATCGCAAGTGGGGGTAACCCCTTAATCAAATATACGATTCGAGAATCCAGGGGCCATACCAGTACGAGCGCTGAAAATTTGGGTGCTTTTCGGGAATTTTTCGGAAGAAAAGGACCCAATTAAATGTTTCGGAAAATTGAGGACATATTTGGCTATATTTGACCTATTTTACATAATTTTTCCATAGAAAAATATTCAGATCCAAGCGATTTATGCGGTGCATTCGGAGGCGCCAATAAAAAAAGTTCCTCCACTGCTGACATGATTCCGGCCGATTAAGTAGCTGAAACCGAAAAAGGATAAAATGTCGTTAAACTGGAAGGTATTTCCTGTACAATGACGTAGGATTTTCGAAAAATATCAAAATCTAACAAAATGGCGCAGTTATGAAAAAAAGTCTGTTTTCTTGCCTATAAAATGGTCGTTTTTTTCAATGCCGAATCGTCAATTTTCATCCAATCAAAAATATCCTACGTCGTTGTAGAGTAAATATATTCAAGAGTACTCAGTTCAAATTTCAAGTCAATCGGAGAATTCCTCTTTGAGTTACAATGTCAGCAAATTTGAAAAATCTCATTTCGAGAAAAACGCGTTTAAAGATTTAACTATCGATTTTTGCGAGATAAAATGATAGAGATACGACCTTGAAGTGATTACAGGATATTCTTGAAAGTATAAACTGTCGAAAAAGGCAAACAAAAAATTGATTTTCCAAAAATGTCACACTGGTACAGCCCCTTAAGGAACTCACATAAATTAAAGTGTGTGTACAAACTCACATTAATCAAAATGACCTGACAATTTCAATTGGGTGCCATTTTTTGTGGTGAACATAGAATACCAATCTTTGACAACTGGCATCAGGAAGTATTGAGGTTTAGTCATGGAGAATTACACGATCGAAAAACGCATAGAAATTGATTTGACGCCATTGGATGTATTTCTTTGGGGCTTTTCTGAAAGGAAAAATGTATGGCAATGATCCACAGACCATTCCGGAGCTCAAGGAAGCAATTGGACGCACCATTAATGAAATGAGTTCGCAATTATGCCAAAATGTTATTGAAAATTTCGTCAAAAGAGTGAACGTTTGCAAACAGCGACGAGGCGGCCATTTATCGGATGTTGTGTTCGACACATAACCTCCATGTTTGTACCTTATATTAAAATAAAAATATTCGCAATTCTCAAATAAATAATACGTTTTATTAATAAACTGAAATGTCAGGTCATTTTGAGACACCCTTCACATAACTTGAGAGTTGATTATGAGGTTTGAGGGCTTCTCCGAGAAACGACGGAAATTTTCTTTTCACCGGAAACTTGCTTATTCCATTATATTGAGTGATGTTCCGTCGGGGGAGGCTGACACTTTCCATTAATTCCATAAGTTATGGGGTGTTGACGTTCACGGAAACACGTCGACGCCTATATTGGCGGGGGGGGGGGGGGGGGGGGGGGGTTATAAAAAAGCCTTTCTAAATGCAATGCCGAAAATAAATCGCGGCGGTCACCCTCCCATAAAAAGGTATAGGGTTTTGAAGTTCACGAAAACACGTTATAAAACAGCGTATTTTCGAACATTTTCAGAACACCTACACTGGATGTGGGGAGTGGGGAAATTTATAAAAGAAGCCTTCCCAAATACCCGCTGCCCCCCGCCCTCTCTGTTTTTGTGTGTTGTATGCGGAAGGTGTCCGACGCAGACACGCAGAGGCTCCGGGGGGGTGCAAAAACCCCGTCGTGGCCAAGGGGCAGAGGGGGCTGAGACCCCCCAGCCACAAAACGTAGTTTCTGGATATAGTATATTTAAATGAACTACAATTGTAGTTGATAATTTTTGGGGCCCTAATAACAACGGCAACAAACTAACCCAGACAACGGCTGCAGGGGCAGAGGGGGGCGTGACCGCCGCGACTCCTCTTCGGCATTGTATTCAGGAAGGCTTCATTTATAAATTCCCCCGCCGTCCACCCCCAATATGGGCGTCGAAATATTTTAAAAAGCCCCATTTGATTACGTGTTTCCGGGAACTCCAAAACGCCTTAACTTACAGAATTAGTAGAAAATGTCAGCCTCCCTCGACTGAATATCAATAGTGGTGACCAAATAAAGCAGCTCATGGCCTAAAAACAAATTTCCGTTGTATTTTGGAAAGTCCTCAAACTGCATAATTACCACTTGGGAGAATAGCGCGTGATCCGCATGCGTCGGTATTGACCCCGCGAACGCCAAGCCACCCAAACCCCATATCTGTATCTGTATTTTTTTAAACACTATTTCGAAATGGTTGGACGAACGACCGATGAGAAAACTGTCCGTCGAATCCCTTGAATGCAAAGTTACGACGACCAAATCGCCGAGCAAATGAAACAAAACTTGATCAGCACATGGGTATCCATTCAAAGAAAATAGACAGTAACCCTTTTCCAGCAGTTCTTCACCTTCGCTGGTTTTCTCCCATCATAGCACGTGCACTTTGTTCTCGGCAAAAGAGATCAGCAGGAGGGAAGGCTAGAGCGGTAAAGAATTGCATTGCTGCTGCGGCTGATACTCAAGCCAGTCTAATTCCATCGAGACAATGGATTCACGATGTGGGGAAAACGAACGCGTCGGTCGATTGTCGACGATTAAACGGAGGATCAGAACAGAAAGAACTTCACTCCTGCAACCCCCCCCCCCCCCCACCCCTTGAGACTCGTTCTATATTTCTCTCTTTCTCGCTGATCTCTTCCTTCCTCGTTCTTTCGCCTATCGCGAGAAGCAAAAGTTAGCATCATGTGAAATAAATGGAGAAACAAGAAGTCAGATGCGGTAGAAGAAAGGCAGGAGGGTAGCCCGATCGTTCTGTCGTGGGAGGTTGTCATCGTGTCACCATGCGTGACTCTCTCTCTCTCTCTCTCTCTCTCTCTCTCTCTCTCTCTCTCTCTCTCTCTCTCTCTCTCTCTCTCCATCACCCTAGCTCTTTCTTCCTCTTCATCCCACGTGGAAATTCAATTAGGAACGCGCCTCCTCGTGGAGTACCTCTCTTGTCCTTGTCCTTGTACAGTACTCGTAGCTCTCGTGTATTCCAGGCTCACGTTGGCTGTTGTATTGCGTACTATTTACCAATACTTCGTGCATATATCTCCGATTCGGCTCGTAGGGTATATACACGGATGCATTACAATGTATTTGCAAATCAATTGACACGAGAAGTCGACCCACGCGATTACGACGTTGCACGCTCTGATTTGTTTGCGGATGGAATTACAATATATCGCTCATCCGATAGAAAACTATCATAATACGAAAATACTGTTTTCTGATAAACGCATTTCATTGGGATGTCAAATGCGTTCTCGCTGTTTTTTTGTGAAAACTAATGCTTTATAAAAAAAATCATCCCTTATGGCTGTAAACGTTTGGACACTGATGTGTGAACAACTCCTAATGATTCTGCAAGTTCAGCTAGGGCCTGACATGAGCCTTTATGAATGCCTCTGATTCAACACATCAAAATCATTAATTTTGAAACGTCCAAACCAATCGCTGCATGTTGTTTCCGACACAGCGTGGTCGCTGTAAGTCTCAATAAGAATCATGTGTGCTCCAGCTGCAGATTTTTCAAAATAAAGTAGTACAGTAATTTTTAAAGTAGCTGCAGTTTTTTTGAAGTAAAGTAGTGCGGTAAAATTGTCCGCAAATGCTCTTTTTTGGCACGAAATCTGACATGTTTAACACTGTGCAAAAAAAGTTGTTTACACTTCGGCAAAATGAAGTACTCTGAATTTCAAGCTTGCTTATAGTACTTCTTTATAGATGCGTTACTATGTTAAACTACACGCACGAAGTTCTGGTGACGCCATCTGTTGGAGAACAGCGAGAACTTATTCAACGTCCTAATACATTTTTATATTCGCATTCGTGAGGCCACTGTGGCGTCAATGTTTATTTAAATTGGCTTGTCATGATTTTATTTATTGTGAAATTTATTAACCTTTTCGAGGGTTGTAAATAATGTTGGGCCAATCTCAAAGCACGATTTTTCTGTGATATGACAGTTTTTTTAGGGGTATGGATATTGGAGGTTATCTCGTGTGTCTAGTTTTCGTGCGTTGCGCTATCGAACGATTTCTAGGTCTGACAGAGTTTTAAAATTCTGGTTTTGGTGTCTTTTGGATTAGAAATGGATACCAGGGGAAAGCATCGTTTGGAGTTATTTTCTCATAGCGATCAGTCAACTCAGTTCTATTGTGAGGAAAATTCGTACGCACATTGTATGTGATTGTTAATAGTTGATGAGGCTGAATCGATAACATATATTTTAAGGTAGTACCTCCACAGAAGAGTTGAATTAAGAAATGTTTGAAATTTGACATATACGTTATTTAATACATTATCCAAACATCTGTGCAATTTGAATAAGTTTGACCACCCCAAACCTGAGATATTTACACTTAAAGTTGGCTTGGTTTACACGTAACAAATGCCTTATGATGGGCAAACAGAGCATCATTAATTCTACCGTCAAAACTAAAATTAAGAAATTGATAAAAAACGAGGATAAGCTACAGTAAGATATCACGAATAATGTGAAAAAAATGAGAATGATTCACCATCTAGTTTCCAAGATATAACCATGAGAAGCCTTCACAATTTTGGTGCAAAGCCTGGCAAAGCCTGGAAAAAAAACAATTGGGGCAAAGCCTGGACAGTCCCGGCAAAAAGTTTACTGGCAATGGTCGATCAAAAACACAATACAAAATATATTTTACGGCAATAAATGATATCCATCGTATTATCTACTGGTACCGAGTCAATATTGCGTAGTTTTTAATTTTATTCATTACTAATTAAACCAATTATCAATCTTTTAAATATGAACATGGTATGTAAACTTTTGGTTAAGATTTTCGCAGAGGAACTACCTTAAACTATCAGAAAAAGAAGTGAACGTATTTTTGTTTTCTGGAATTCACGGAATTTCAACGTAATATCAACCGTGGATAGACACAGGAAGAAATGCTTCATGCGAATTAACTACGTGCAGTGTATCTGGCATATTATTTTTGAGGCAACACAATATTTAGTCGATTTACTAAAACATTTATTAGATTCAAAGGAAAAGTGATCGCTGAAACAAACCTCTCATTTCAAATAAACCTTTCATTGAGTGGTTCGAACTCCGAACAAAACGTTTATATTCAAGTCTAGTAATTGTTTTAGCTTGGCATTTATTCAAGTGATAAATGATTTATTGGATTCGAATGAAGATTTCGTGGATGGAACGGGAACGGGAATTTTTGTGTGCAAACATCAAACGTGAAAATACTTCTTGACGGAATGAATAAATTTATTAGTATTTAATAAAACAATATTACAGTCAAGCTATTTTTTTATTAGCAGCAGAATTATTTTATGAGATAAAATATCAAATTGAATATCTAATAAATTCAGGTTTATTACAGTCCAATAAACGATGTTTCTCATCGGTTGTAATCAATTAAAACATTCAATTGCCCAAAATATATTATCGTATTAATTACACAGTTCAACAGCCGATTTGGTGCCGCGAACTCCATATTTTTTCTAAATCTTGTCTCCTTGCTGATCCTATTTTAACACTCAATATTGATATTCTACGTAAGAACACGGAATAATACAATTTTTAAAAATAAAATCTAATTTTATTGATAAATTTAAATTTTATTAAATATGTTTACATTGAGTAAGCTTCTTTTTGGTGACTTTCTTGAACGAGACTTTTCGAGACAGTCACGCACCAAACTCCAAGCGTAATCAGCCATCATGTGTGTGTGTGTCCCAACTTCGCTGATGCCCATCTTTATGCTTGGTGGAGGCGTTCTCCTTGCTCTTCACTGACGGAGCCAAGATATTCTGCGAATTTATCTTGATCCTTTATTTCCACCCCGAAATAAGAAAAATAAAAACAAAAACTTTTCACGAATTCTGTAATCCTTTTTATAAATTTTCGAATAACATACTCTCCGCGTATATAATAAAATGTATTAGGGTAGTTCGAACAAGCTCGTCTTCGCTTTGTTGCCGTCGACATATCACTGAATTAATTTACAATAGCAAATAATGAAAAGCAAACGAAGAAAAAATTTTTTCAAATGAGCTGCTAACGACACTACGAAATTAGAATTCATTTGAAAACCCTGTGTAGTAACTTGAAATATATAATGCTGTCTCAAAATGACCTGACATTTTAGTCTATTAATAAAACGTATTATTTATTTGAAAAGTACGAATATTTTAATTTTAATATAAGATACAAATGTGGAGGTTATGTGTGGAACACAATAACCGATCAACGGCCGCCTCGTCCCTGTTTGCAAACGTTCACTCTTTTGACGAAATTTACAATAACATTTTGGCATAATTGCGTACTAATTTCATTAATGGTGCGTCCAATTGCTTCCTTGAGCTCCGGAATGGTCTGTGGATCATTGGCATACACTTTTCCTTTCAGAAAAGCCGCAAAGAAAGAAGTCCAATGGCGTTAAATAGCCAAGTTGGCCAATTGACATCGCCTCGGCGCGAGATAACACGACCATGAAACTTCGTCTGCAATAACTATGCAGCAACAATGCAGCAAATAACAATTTCTATGCGTTGCTCGATCGCGTAATTCTCCATGACTAAACCTCAATACCTCCTGATGCCAGTTGTCAAAGATTAGTACTCTATGTTCGCCACAAAAAAAATGGCGCGCAATTTAAAATGTCAGATCATTTTGAGACACCTTTTAGGCTGCTATAGGTCTCACCTGTAGTCCCTTGACAGAAAATCATACGGTTTTTCCCGGCACCAAGAATGTTTTCATTTGTTTTATCGACTCGTCTTATCAAACAAAATCCTAGTAGGCCGAGATCCAAACAAAATTGTATTCCTAATAAAATCCGACAGTGCCTACATAATTGGGAAATATGAATAAAACCATCCCAGAGAATAGTCATAAAAAGAGCATAAAAAAACAACCCCCATTACTTTTTAGCGTCTCGCTTCGAGTAAAGTTTTCCGGCGTTTTTTCATTGTCAAAGAGCTGTGGGCCTCCGGTGAATAAATGTACGTGGAGGTTGGATGATCCTTATCTCTCGGCAATCTAAGCAAAAGCGCTTTGTGGTCGGGGCAAAAGGCGCGCACGGTAGTAGCTGAAGAGTGTAACGATCTGGCCGCAAAAAGTCAAGTTCCAGTCGCTTGGCCCGTTGTTCCTCTCTCCTTTTGTAAAGGATGTAACACGAGAAAGAGCGAAAGGCGCGAAAGCCGAAGCAAGAGGTAAAGAGAGAACGAGAGAGTGAGCCTTGAGGGCGTTTGTCGAAAAGGGCGTCGTCGCCGAGTTCTTCGGTGCCTCGGAGTTTTCGCCCGCCCGCAACCTCGCTCTTCCAATTATCCCGAAACTTTAGTCCTTCCGGCTCGCGCGCTTTCTTGGCGCGGGGCTCTCCTCGATAGGACCTCATCCTGCAGCCACACTGAGGCTCTATGTGCGCTCACTTCTCGCCCGCGGAACCCCTCTGCACTCCGAAATCCAGAGGACGAGGACCAGGACTGAGATTCGACACAAAGGGAAGCATATATATAGAGTTCCGGCAAGCTAAAGGGCGCAGTTTACATCACTTTGCGCGTTTAATCTTCTCAGTTACGCCGTCTCCAGAAATTCTGTTTGCCTACTACGTGCATGTATGTGGGCGCGGGCACACACACACACATACAGGGTGTCCTGTTATAAATGGATAATCCTGCAACTGTCGATAGGTCAGATCATGTCCTACTGCATGCTGCAATTTCAATTTAGTGCCACGGTTTTCGAGATTAAAAATCTGCTTTTGGTTTTTCGCATGCCATTGATACAAATGATAACTTTTTTTTACTCGGTTTTTAGAAAAATACTCTCGGTTATTTGTTTTATCTCGAAGGGTCTTCTTTTTAACCTTTAATGTTAAGGTCTTAGGCCACAGTAACGGGTATAAAATCATGTGCGAATTTAACAATTTTATTTTTCGTATGAAAAAGTGATTCACTCATAAAATTAAGGCCTGCTTTAGAAGCCGAAAAAAGCGTTTTTTCAGCAATTTTTTTTAAAGGGAAGGAAATTATTGCGGTAAACGAAATTTTGAGACGATAGTGTATTATATTCAAGCTTTAAAAAACAATTTTTATTATGAAAAAATATTGAAATTTTTCAAAGTTGCAACGATTTTTCTGGGGGGCCTGGAGTCTGCACTTGTAAATCGGTGCCGGTGATGGAGGTCGTGCATCTGAAACAGTCGAACCAAATTTTTTTTTAGTTTTTATAAGTTCCTTTTCTATATAAACTAAAAAAATACCGAAGAAATGATGAAATTCCAAATTTTTTCGAAGTTTGAAAAAAAAATTCACTTTTTTGAAAAAAAAAATTCACTATAAGTTGCAAAACGAGTAATTAAAATAGTACTTTTGTCCAACTTTTTTAGTTCAAATAGAAGATAATTTAATACTGAAGCTAGATCACTTTGATTTTTTTCGATCGGACATATATTGTTTTTGCTATCGCCGGTACCGTTTTCTAAAACTTGTGAAAATTAAAACTCGAGAAAACGGGCTTTAAAGTTTTCGGTCCAAAAAAATATAAGTTTTTGGATACTTACACTAATTAGATGTTAATCAGCTATCCCCGGACCATACAATAATCGTTCCTCTTCTTCAAATCGATTTTTTGAAGCCTGTAAAGGAGACTACTGCCTTAATTACACATCTATTTAGTATGAATATCAAGCTGTTGGGAAACATATATATATTTTTTTCGATGTACAAAATGGCCGACTACTAATATTTCCTTTGGTATCTTTTTTTGGGCCCTCCGCGGCGTGACATTTAGCATCCACAATTTTTTACCTAGAACAAAAAACAAAAATTCTCGTCAATCTACATTAGAATACCTAGAAAAGTACGTACGGAATCAAAAAAAATATTGTTTTATTCAAAAGTTGTAGGTATTTGAACTTAAGAAATGAATTTTCAGTGAAAAATTTCGTTATAACTGCTCACAAACTGCTCATGAAATGAAAAGTTTTCGATTAATCGGAAATTCCGTACGTACTTCTCTGCGAAATGCAATTAGGAGCACAACTTTCGAATTTGAAGTAAATCGAGTGAAAATTGTTGAAGTTATTTGTCACGCCAATTGGAAAAAAGCTGTTTCGAGAAGTTTCGAGTAGTCGGCCATTTTGTACATCGAAAAAAACAATATTTCCTAGCAGCCTGATATTCATACTAAATAGATGTGTAATTAACTTTATGAGTGAATCACTTTTTCATACGAAAAAAAAATTTTATTCGCACATGATTTTATACCCGTTACTGTGACCTAAGACCTTAAGGAAACTTTATGAAAAAAGATCTTATGCAGAATTTTCGTACAAACCTATTCGAACACCTGACTTTGATGGCCTGCGGTGTAAAAACAAATGTACTACGCATATCGTGCCAATTACTTGAAAAAGTTACTTGGTTATTGTCGATTCATATCATTTGTAGAAATGGCATGCGAAAAACCAAAAGCAGATGGGTTTTTTCAAAAAATAACTTAAAGTCCAAAATCTCGAAAACCGTGGGAATTTTGCTAAAGTGAAATTCTAGGATGTAGTAGGACATGATCTGACTTATCGACGGCAGGATTATCCATTCATAACAGGACACCCTTTATGTGCATCTTTTAAGACACGGGGACACAGCGCGAGCGCGGAAGAGACGCACTGATTAAAAATTATCACCCACCGACTACAAAAGGACGTCTCCGCTACCTCCTCATTCCTCTCTCATCGCGGCCCTTTTCTCTTCTCTCGTTTATACCTCCGTATACGACCCTCCTTTTTTTTCACTCGCGCTTCGCTCTCTTACAAACGCCTCTTATTTTATTTATTTCGTCGGTCGAGGACGAAAAGCATCGCCCTTTTTGACCTTTTTTACTCTCGCCTTATCTCGCCGGACCTTCTCCCTCTCTCTCTCTCTCTCTCTCTCTCTCTCTCTCTCTCTTTCTCTCTCTCTTGCTCGCTCTTTCTGTCCTTCGCGACAGATACTTTTGCGCTCTTTTCGGTCATCTAAACAAGCCACACCGCGTCGCTCGCGCGGTCGCCAAAGAAGATATACGAAAGGAGTTCTTAGCTCCCCCGGAAACTTACCAGACGAATTAAAAGTTACTCTCGGCAGCGCGGGACAAGCGGGCTCGAGGAGGGACACGATAGAAGCGGGAAAAGGGGGAGAGTTTGATCTCGCGTAACACATCCGTAGGACTTGTAAGGGTATATTCGCGCGTGCTGCTTGTCCTTTTTGCGGTTCGGACGAAAGTGCTTCTGAAGTGGAGCTTTGCGGGAAGTCTTGGAATCGCCACTGACGCTGTTCGCGTTCCCCCTTCATCGCGATATGTTTCCATGATTTTAGGAAATTTTGAGGATTCAGAATAAAATCATGTTCACATCCGATGTGCGTAAAGGCGTTCTTTGTATGAGCGTTGGCAGTTTATTTTTTTTCTTAATGCACTTTGAATGCGTTGATTATTTCCCTCTTTCTCGCAGGCTTCTTCGGGAATAGTTATGCCGAAAATCCTCCAATAATTTACACGAGAAACTTTTCCAATCGATGGTCAGAAATTTTTTAAGCGGAGGTCACCGTCGAGAGGCATGAAGAATGCAGGAACTTTGTGAATTTTTTTTAAGTATAAAATAGATACTTTTGGAAATCGGTTTCATCGTATTTTATTCTTCTATCAATGGAGAGTAAATTACAATTTGATTTATTTTAAAAAATCCAGAGTGGCCGCCCCAGCTCCCGTCGAATAAAGCCATGCACGGCGTGGTCTGCGCGGGGCGCTCCACAGCCTTGCCAGTTCATTTGAAACAAAAACGGGTTGACATTTATTAAACTAGACTAAATTTGAAAACAAAAAAATCGTTTTTGGTTTTCTGAAAAACCCCTGGATATCAAAATAGCAGCCGTTTGAAAAAAAACCTAATTTTTTTGGCTTCAACGGACGAAAACATATTTCTGAATCAATTTTTGACAAAAATTGCTTCCTTATGGCCCCCCAAATCGAATTTTCTAGAAATTGCGCAGAGATTCATGTGAACCTGTTCATCAGTCGAAACTGTAGAGCGCTCCGCACTCTGAAAAAATGCTGTTTCCAGAAAAACGCATTTAAAGTTTAACGTTATTAAAAATCGTATTTAATATTTGTTTTTGACCACCCAAACAAACAAACCCACGTGATCCAAACACTTTAAGGCGTTACCCCCACTTGTAGTGCAAAAAAGGCCTTTTTCATGAATTTTTTAAAAGAAAACTACAAAACTTTTTTAATCGATCAATATACCATCTTAAAGAACACATCTTGAAGAACTTTCAGTAATTTTTTTATTGAAAAATATTACATTGTTTAGTGGCAAATGGCCGTCAATGAAATAATGTTTTTACATACACGGTTTGCGGTGACCAACATTGCGGCGAAGTGGATCATCTGAAGAAAATGCGGATGGATTTAGTCAAATATAAATATAAACTAGTCTTTATTCGAAGGATTTTAAAAATTATTCATTTTCCACAAAATGGCGGACAGTCAAAGTTAATGGTTCGATTTTAACGAAAAAAACGGCCGTTTTTTGGCTATAAAACGGCCATTTGTTTTTCGAAAAAAAAAAATCGAACGATTGAAGACTACATTTTTATGTATGAAATAAGCCTGCAAAATTTCAAGAAGATCGGTTCATTAGTGTTCGATCAATCTTGGTCACCGACTTCAGAAATGCCATTTTGAGAAAAACGCGTTTAAAGTTTCTCTTTCAACGCGGATTCTTCTCTTTCAACGCTCATATCTCAGTCAATTTTGTTCGGATCGACTTGAAATTTTCAGGACATATTCTCAGATACTTATACTTCAAAAAAATGCAATAAAAAAATCGATTTTTTTCAAAATCGCAAGTGGGCGTAACCCCTTAAGGATCCAAATTATGTGAAAAAAATGGATTTTTTCATCTTCATGACCGATAACCTGCCCTTTGAAGCATACATTTTTCTTTACACGCACGTTCTTTGCACCTTCGTTATTGACAACACCCGCTACGTGAAAAATAAAAATTCAATAGGTATGTTTTAGTAGTTATTGAAGTCCTAGGAACCTTGAAACGCATTTCCAACCGCCATATTTAATTTAAAAACAATTTTGAATTGCCAAAATCTGAATTGAATTAGGTGTAACACCAGTGTTACACTATACCGCAAAGGGTAAACCCATATTCGTTTTATCCCTTCCTCTCTTTCAGTATTTTGCTCATCTATTTGTTTTTACAGTACCCTTTCGATTCTTTTTACGGCTCTGTCTCTTTTACTTTACCCTGACACTTTCCACTTCCGTTTCCAACTCCAGAGTGGCCCCTAGAGTGTTGCCCACTGCCACTCTCCCCTAATGGACAATGCATCCCAACTGCACGAGGGCACACGGAAACTGTGGAAAACCTGTCTCGATACTGGCGACTGTATTTTACAGGGTTTCTGTTGTTTTGCCATAGAAAACTTAGTAAAGCTGCCTCTCCCGCATTAGTCCCTCATTGGCCATTGAGTGCATGGATCGTCACCCGTCCAAGTATTGGCCCAGACCAACCCTGCCTGACACAGAGCATCGCTGATGCTCGCTCTCTTCCTCTCCTCATTTTTATCTTCACCTATTGTCATGATAACTGGGTCCATCCGCTCCTTTCTCTCCGCTGCTGATTACGGCTGACAGACAGCAAGGCCAAAGTTGGTGAGGAACGACAAGGTCGCCTTCTATCCGTCGAGTCTCGCAACTGGCGCCGTAAAAAAAATCACACTCCCTACCGATCGGGAAAGACAAATACGCGAGATGAGCAGGGCTACAAGAAAGTCTCTGCGTATGGGTGTGTGTGCGTGTGTGTAAGAGAGAGAGAGAGAGAGTGAGAAAGAAATAGAGAGTTTTCTTTCGCGACCCTAACGTCGCGGGGTTGAAAAACTACCCTCCCTTTTCGCCCTTGGCTCTAATGTATTCACAAATCTTCGTTTTCCAACACCCACCAGAACGTTATCATTCTTCTCGAGAATACGACAGAGAGTGAGGAAAAAGAGAGAGAAAGAGCGAGAGGGAGGGAGGGAGAGACAAAAATCTTGGAGTGTCTTCAGTCAGTTTCCCATGTCCTTTTGTGTTACTACGGTATACACCTGCCCCAATATATGTATTCACACACACCCACACACACACCCACACACACACACACACACACACACACCCACACACCCACACACACACCCACACACACACACACACACACACACCCACACACACCACACACACACACACACACACACACACACACACACACACACACACACACACACACACACACACACACACACACACACACACACACACACACACACACACGCTAGATATATGTTATGAAAGAAAAAGGGAGGTGGGTACTCGAAAATCCTAACCCTCTTTTTCGAACGTTGTTCGCCTCCTCGCCTTATATATGTTTTTTTTTTTCGTTTCTACATGGGTATGCTAATACATATACTTACATAAAGTCGAGACTCGTCGTTGAAGCTTTTTTGTGCTTCTGCACGCGAGGGAGGAATTCATTTCGCGGACGGACGCACTCGTCTTCTAAATAGACTATATATCGGTATACTTGTATATACGTACAGATATATGTATGTATATGCCAATACATAATACCATCTATATATCTCTAGGAATAGCATTATACAGAGGTAGAACGCGTCGATCCTTCGATTGCTTCGATTATCCCTTCTTCTTTTCCCTGGCACCGCATACTGTACAGTTCCGTGCACGTGATAAAAGGCTCCAATACTTTTCCCTATTCCAGGATAAATTGTATAGTAATTCCGTGGAAAAGTAAATTGCCATTTGAAGGCATTTTGCTTTTTCTAGTTCTTTTCTTTATGGTCGTTCGAAGCTGGTCATTTGAAGTGGAAAAAACATGCTGTTTTTATTTGCTTTGCAGATGTCAGTTGGAAAAGTTTGGAGCGAATTGGCGAGCTATTGGGAAATCGAATTGATTGATTATGGTAGAACTGAAAATTGTTGAGAATAAAAAAAGGTAGATTTTCAAAAATCGTAATTACACTAATTCAGATATTCGTATGTTCGTTAGTCTGAAATATTGGTGGTTTGTTGTATCATTGAAGGTTGAATTGTGAGTTTTGGAAGAAATGAGGGCAGTATTCTTAATATGCACGGAATGCGGACAAACCGAATATTTTCGTGATACGGAATATCTGTGCGAATACCTAAACTCTTGTCAATTATATGCATATTCATTCAACGTCATACGCATACGTATCAAATGTGTATGTGTGTGTGTGCGTGTTGGCGTGTAAGTACATTTCTGAAAAAGAAGAAATATATGAGAGACATGAAGGGACGTGATAGAAGGTATTTTGGGATATTATAGCATTCTCGGGATTCCTGAAGTTATTGAAATTTGAGGCCAGAAATGCGAATATATCTATATATAGAAGACGCACAAAAAAATCGACATTCCGCAGTCTGTCTGTGGTGGAAAATAGAAAAGTTTTTCCAAGAAATACAATGTACGTTTTGTTGGGAAATCTGTCAGTTTAGAATTACAATAACCATAGGCTCGTTTGTGCGTCACCATTCAGAATATCAAGCACGATTGTAACCCTTTCGTACTCCCCCATATCTCGATCGAAATAATTTAGTCATGGAACAATTGGAACGATTTTTTCAGAAAATACTCAGTGAATAATAACAATTCGTTTAAAGTTATTTTCCCCCTTATTATAAAATTCTAATATTAAATTTGCTCAATTTATAAATAATAATTTGTTCAATTTGTTCAATTTAGAAATAATAATAAGTTCCATTTGTTTAATTTATAAATAATAATTTGTTTAATTTGTTTAATTTATGAATAATAATTATAAAATTAAATTTTATCATTCGCGTTTTTAGCAATGAGACATAACATTTCTCCGGACAGTCTGCCGTAATAATTTCCGTTAAAAAACAAACTTATCATACCCGTTTCAGGGTTGAAGGATGCAGAGAATATAAAAGCGAGAGGAAGAGGGGGACGGGAGAATTGGAAAATGAGTTCCACATATTGGCTTGCTGTTTTTCATGATGCAAAGGGGTCAACCCTTGCGCGAGTTGTCACCCATAATGCCTCGGAGCAAAAAAACGTCTAGGATCCGTGGTCATAAATTTTAAATTACAGCGAGTAGCACGACCTCGATCGAATGGGGTTCGATCCAGCGGGACTAATTCACGCTATTCTTTGAACCCCTTTTTCCTCCCGGCAAATCTTTCTTAACTCTATATATATATATATATATATATATATATATATATATATATATATATATATATATATATATATATATATATACGGTGTATACGTGCATCGAAGTCGTACCGATGGGGGCGCTACCACATCCCCCTTTTCGATATTTTATGCCGATCGCGAAGAGCCCCTCCGCCGATCATTTCGTGCAATACTCGCTCGTAAATAAGAATCGAATCTCTGATAAACTGGAACACACCCCCCCGCGTATACCTACAACCCCCGAAAAAAGTTAAATCCTCGGGATTCAAGCGTCCCCCGGGGGTGGCACTGAAAGGGTGAAAATACGGAGACAGCCGGCCGGATTAATTATATTTAAAAAAAAACCGCTTTTCAAAGCACGTGCTAGCGATTTCAGAGCAGATCGGAAAATCTTCATTTTCCCCCGTAAAAGGCCCACTTGAAATATTCTCAAAACGCAACATACACATTTTGATGGATTTATAAAAAAATACAGAATGTTCTTGAGGGATCATCAAGTATAACAGCTCGGAAGATAGCTGATTTTCGCGATTTTTTATCCATGGTTGAAATACGCTAATCAGTCTGATTTTTTTATGTCAAATTAAAGCACTAGTAAAAAAGAAAATATTTTTTTAAACGTTTATTTTTATTTTTTTACATTTTTTAACGGTCGAAAATGTTTTCGAAAAAAGGAGTCCTCACGGTGTATACGGTTGTGGCCGTAAATATTGTCTGAAACAAAATTGGTAAAAAGATTATTAATCAGTATGAAGGCCGCGGTATGAAGTGCTATGGAGGTTCGTGCTATGGAGGTTTTTTAAAAATCAAAATTGACAAAATGGCGGTGGTTTGGAAAAAAAGTATCTCATTTAGCCGATTTTTTCGGCAGTTTTCCGTTAAAAAAATATGAAGATTAACAAAAAAGCTTCCATAGCAAGATGAAGAATGGCGTGAAGAATGTTGTGTCAAAATTTGAGATGGATAGCTTAAAAACTCTTCCTTTGAGAGTGTACACCGTTTTGAAAAACGACATTTCGAGAAAAACTTGTCCGTCCGCGCC
This sequence comes from Ophion ellenae, assembly GCA_963210295.1. Classification (NCBI taxonomy): domain Eukaryota; kingdom Metazoa; phylum Arthropoda; class Insecta; order Hymenoptera; family Ichneumonidae; genus Ophion; species Ophion ellenae. The sequence continues at coordinate 54,278,030 of OY723386.1, read as the reverse complement.
AGGCCTCACGCAGCTGGTCGAATCCCTTTTTCTGAGAAAGGCACGAATTTCGCCCCAAAGATCGAACAGCATGTTTATAACCGTCTACACTATCGGATAATGCCAAAAAATCGATTTTTTGAAAATTTTACACTATTATGTGCCTTAACTCATTCCATGAAAAACTACGATATCGTTTGTGTCCAGGCGGTCCTCTATGATTCAACAACTAAGGGAGGTTTCTATTTTATTGGGCCAAAAAATGTTCGATTTTCACCAATTTTTTATGCGAAGAATATTAAACATAGAATGTAGAAATTTTGTATGTTTACTGAGTGGTCTTTATCGAAAATGGTAATATTTTTTTTAATTTGACAAATCTTGCTACTGGGAGTGGGAGAAGCCACGAGTATCGGTGCGCCAGCGATAATATTTTTCGCTTGCGAAAGTCTTAAGTCCTGAACAGATGATCTGATACAAAAAAATCAAACATATTTTTACTTTGTAAAATATTGGGTATAAGTCGAACTAGGATCAAGGAGAAAAATTGAAAAATATAAATACAGTGAGCGATCGAAGAAGAAATGTTTTTTACCAAACATTTTTGCAGTTTTTTGTCCGTAAAATAACAACGTTTGAATATTTTTCGATAATTCTAGTTCAACTAATGGAGACGTTTGTTATTCACGTGCCTGCCAAATTTCATAACGATTGCTCATGTGCGGCGAGTAGGAGGACTTCCGCAAACTTGGAAAACGTGGTTTCGAAAAAAAACGCGTTTAAAGTCAAACTGGAGTTTATGTGCGAATAAAATGAAGAGTTTCACACTTACACCTAATCTGCTGTGCCAGCACCATACAGTATAGTAAAATCAATTTTTTTTTCGTTCCAACAAAGTAAAAGCTTCCCTTGACTTTAACGACGAGTACAAATAATACCGAAAAAAGTGCCTGAGTAATTCGAAGCCAGACAGAAAAGTCATGACCAATGAAAGCTTTGTGCGTCTCGTACTTTCGAATTCCATACGTCTGTATCACTGATTCCCGTACTTATATGACCTCTGTATTTACGAATTTATCTGTCGCTGGTACAAAATGTACAAAGTATCGGTTCGGCATAAAAAAAGAGCAAAGAGGGGTCCACGTTATCCAGCTTTGGCGTTTGATTTTTGGTTTGCATTCGTGCCCACTGGACCGCAAAAACCTTTAGAGAGTTTTTCCGCCTGGGAAAGCCTTCTCTCCACCACATATATTTATACATACGCACACTTTCTACGAAACCTCCCTACAGACCCTCGAGCCACCCACTCACCCTTGCACCCACGTACACACACACGTACACATACACCCCAGCACCGTAACTTTTCTCTTCAGTTCCTTTTGCAGCATAAACCATGCTCTTTCATTTCGCGATTGCTGTTTTAAATAATTGGCCCTCTATCAGCCGCTCGGAATACCGAAAAGTCCGCGGTACAAAAAAAAACCTCGTTTGTATCGACTACGATGTTTTTCTACCCCTTTCATCGCCATACTGCAGCAACAACGTGTATGCATGCACCTCTGCAACCCGATTCCCGCTGAACCGATATCTTTTGATAATTAATCGAACTCCGATGTGAAGCCGGTGCAGAGTGATATTAAAAAAATATTTTGGCACACTATAAACGTTATATATACACACACACACACACACACATATATGTGCTTCTGTGTATTGGTGCACGAATTCATATAGGTGGTGTACGGAAGCTGATATGATAATGTTCGACTCTGGCTCGGGTATTAAAAGCTTCGTGACCCGAATGGTCCGCCCGCCTTTTGGAGCAACGAGAAAATGATATCACTATATATATATATATATATATATATATATATATATATATATATATATATATATATATATACAGGATGTCCTGTTATAATCTGATAATCCTGCAACCGTCGATAAGTCAGATCATGTCCTATTATATGCTGGAATTTCAGTTTAGTAAAAGTCCCACGGTTTTCGACATGAAAATCGTCTGCTTTTGGTTTGTCGCATACCATTTTTATAAATGACAACTTGTTTTGACCCGGTGTTTAAAAAAATACTCTTGGTTATTAGTTTCATCTAGAAAAGTCCTCTTTTTAACCTTAAATGTTAAGGAAACGTTATGAAAAAAGATCTTATGCAGAATTTTCATACAAACCAATTCGAACATCTGACTTTGATAGTCTGCGGTGTAAAAAAATGTACAACGCATATCGTGCCAATTAATTAAAAAAGTTGCTTGGTTATTGTCGATTCATGTCTACATGTCATGTAGAAATGGCATGCGAAAAACGAAAAGCAGATGATTTTTTTCAAAAAATATCACATAGCCAAAAATCTCGAAAACCGTGGGACTTTTACTAAACTGAAATTCCAGCATATCGTAGGACATTATCTGACCTATCGACAGTTGCATGATTATCCATTCATAACAGGACACCCTGTATATATGTATGAACATATATATACATACATACATACATACACACATATATATATATATATATATATATATATATATATATATATAGATGATGTAAAGAGAATAAAACGGGGGCGCATATTACAATACGCAATATCGTGATAAAACCGTGGCAGACGTGAAGCGGAGAGCTAGCCGATCACTTTGTACAAAAATAGTCGATGCCACTACACGCACGTCCATACACACACTTACGTGGTTATATTATATGGGTTAATAAAAAAATCTTGTCAATGTGTACACGTGTGGGTTCGTACAAACCGTATGTAGGTACGGTACGATAGCCGACACTTCCGAGGCTCACGCATCGCTGCTCGTGATTTACGAGATCGGGCCACGGCCAGTTTTCCACGTGTATATACTCTTATTTATACATCTCTCCTTTTATCCGCCCCATTTTTAAGGTTTCGTCGTCGCGAGAGGGTTGGACGACTTGCACTCGCCCACTCCCTACACCCACCCCTCTTTTCATGGGCGCTTCGAGTATTGATTTATATAGATCAGCCCATCGATGGGAACCGAAGGAACTGCGGTGAAATTTGTAAAATCTTTTGAATTAGTTATATATGTGTGTGTTTCTGTAATCTGCGAAGTAAAATATTTTCCCGCCATTATGAGGATTACGATGTGGGCAATTCGTTCTGGGAAATCTCGTTTATAGATCCTTGGCGAAGATCCGCGAGTCGATTTAGGACGAATAATAAGAGTGGCGTAAAAAACGAGTATGGCGCCATGCCAATCGTGTATCAGCCGAGAAAGACGGAGACTTCTCGATATTTGAAGCAGATAGAAAAATGACATAAATCAACGGGAGCACTGCTGAGGTCTTAAATACCGGAGAGGTCGTGAACTGCAACTCAAACGTGCATGTATATCATGCACTGAGCTCTCGCGAGAAGGGAGAGCGACGGAGAGAAAGAGAGAGAGAGAGAGAGAGAGAGAGAGAGAGAACGGGAGAAAGAGATGGTAGAAATCAAAAGCGTGTAACGTACACATTATGATTATTGTGAGAGACCTGGAAATATAGAACGGAGCGATGCCGTCAATGGGTTATTAGAAATCGAGGCACTTGGTACAGATGATAAAACCTCGAATTATTATATTTTTAAACAAAAAATTCATAGTCGTTAGCTTGTCGTTCAACCTGACAAATTTGATGAACATTTTCTCGACGCTGTAATAATGGTCCTCGTGGCATACATGCCGAAATTTCTATTCTGATACGGGGCCGGGTTGAAATTGCGAACTTTGAATGCTCCGACGGTTTAAAATTCCGAATTTTAATGTTCCGAAATTTAAGATGGGGCCGGGTTGAAATTCCGATCTTTGAATGGTCAGAACGCTCAAAACTCCGAAAGAATAGTCCTCTGAAAGATCAAAACGCCGGAATAATTTTACACGAACGACCAAAACTCGGCTATGGAAGTTTTAAAAGTTTCCAAATTTTCACTAAATCGACGAATTTTTTCGAGAATTTTTTTTCTTAAGAAGTGATTTTGCGTCAATTTTGAAATTTGTCTAGACAATGTTATCCGTTCTACATAATTTAAAATTCCTAACTTTAATGTTCCGAAATTACAAGGTTCGTCAAGATTATGCCAGCAAAAATCTACACAGTTGACTGCCAATGATGTAGAACGTAT
>OY723386.1:54258896-54271396 GCA_963210295.1 Ophion ellenae | reverse complement strand
CACACACACACACACCCACATGCACATGCGAATCTGTACGTATACAGTTTTATATCGATGAACTGATGGGCGAAGGACCTCAAGCTTACTTTTGTGTATGACCAATAAGCCCTTTCAACTTTGTATTGCGGTTATGTTATACACAATGTATCTTTGCGTACGTACATTCGGTGTACCGTGTCTGGTGACTTTCCGGCGTTTTCGCATATTTGTGTGCCCGATCACACTCGACGAACCCCCTCTGCCTAGTCCACGGTGTAGCATACGTGACAGAAAGAGAGAAAGAAAAAGGAAGAGAGAGAGAAAGGCTTCCCGCCATAATTCCCGCTCTGTAGATACTATACTTTAAAACTGGCTCACGTACATGGTCACCATACAAGATATGCGAGACAGCCGGAAAAAATACAACTGTGTAGATCTACATATTATACGAGTCAGGAATTAAGAAAAATAAAATCGTAGAGACTAGTTCTTTTATGTGTGTCGGGGGTTTTTTTTACAGACACGGTGAAGTGTTGCAAAGTTTATACGATAGAGTCTATATTTTTTATCTACTGTGTAGGATTTTTGTAGCGCGCATGAGAATAATTAACGATTATTTACCGCGAGATGGGAAAGTCAGGTGTTCAATCAACGTTTGGGAAAAATAATTACAGCTACGTTTGAAGGAAATGTTTGATCTTGTTTTTTTCCCCTTACCATTCAGTTTTATTCACCACTTTGATATCCATTTCGGCTAATGACTAGGGGTGTGCGAGTAGCGGAATTGGTCGGGTCGGGTCGGGTAATTAGACTATGATTCGGATCGAGTACACGAATTTCTCGGGTACCCGTGATCGGACGGGTATACTCGAACTTTATCGAGTACCCGAGTTTTTCGAGTGCTCGTCTCACATCGGGTACTCGATAAGCCGTGTTGCCGGAACAAAATTTCGTTTCATAGTAGATAGCGCCACCGAAACGTACCAAAACGGACGAAATAGACTCCAGCTTTATGTTATGTAACGGACGAAATAGACTTCCTTCGCCGATAGGTTGAAGTTCATAAGAAATACAAATAATTGATTTAATAATTTTAGTATTTTGTTATGTGTATATTTGCCTATTTTGCCGGCAAACTTCTTTTAAGACACTCGCATTTCAGGAAATATCGAGATATTTGAATGTCGAAAAATCAATGAAAGCAAGATTCTTCGTCGACCTTTCATTAATTCGGTCCAGTGCTAACTGGCAATTTCGGCGATTCATTTTTCTTAATTTAATTTTTGGCCTTTTTAAATTTTTTTTCCCAGGAATAACTTGTTCCTCAAACGCTTATATATCTGAAACTAATCAAGATATTTTCAATTTAAAAACGTCAAATGGAAGCTACATTCTTCTCGCTTCGAATAAACGCAGGGCGTTGAATCTTGGTCATTTTGGGTGTTTTTCTCCATTCAAAACCCACGTTAAAAAAATTCAAAGCTTTAAGGCGTTTGCCGGAACAGAAGATATTTATTGAAAATTTTTTCCTTTCGCACACTTTTTAGTGATGCCAAAACGCAACTTTCCCGCGCTATTACGATACGATCCGCCAAAATTGACCGTTTTTCACTCCGCACACACACTCACGCACGCACACACACACACACACACACACACACACACACACACACACACACACACACATACACACACACACACACACACACACTCGCGCACGCACTCACGCACGCACACACACACACGCACGCACGCACACACACACACACTCACACACACACACACACACTCACACACACACACATGCACACAGATTAGAAAAGTGAGACGAAAAAAGATTTTTACAGTATTCTCATTTATTCGTTTTATCGCCTTCTTCGAGTTTTCGTTTTCTCCCATTATTTGATCGATAGACCCAGATAAAAAATAAATATAAATAATAGACACGGATCTCCGAGTCGTTTACGAATATTCGAAGCTTACGAATACTCGAAGTTCAAGAATACTCGACGTTCACGAGTGTCCAAAATTTGAGAGTACCCGATGATCAAATTCGGGTGCCCGATAGTGGCAGGTAATGCAAAAACGTAAGCCGTCGGGTGCCCGAGTGAATCGAGTTCCCGCACACCTCTACTAATAACCATTATTTGGTGATAATTGATGATACGGTGACGAATGACGTATTTGTGTGTGCATTTTCTTTCAGTAGCGCTTTCGTTGTTCTATGTTCGCTACAAAACCTGTGCTTGCGCTTTATTGTTATTATTAATCAACGTAGCATTAATTATAGTTCCGTGAAAGTGAATTCTACAAATTGTCGTTGGAGGCGTCGAGTCAGAGGCGAGGAGGAGTTTGGCCTGTTTGCGTCTTCATTGATGAGTGGCAATGAACATTTAAAATAAAAACGACAAAAATAGTTTGGTCCAAAAAGCGATATTTCAGTAGTCGAGTTTAGAATTTTTCTCATTGTATATTTATTACGCGACAAAATCAATGATTACGTAAGACTTTTCGCCTGTTTCGAAATTCGTAAGGTTCATTGTAACATCGTAAGATTTTCACATATCCTCCCCGTGTAACGTAATTCATTTGGAGTCCGTAGTTGTCCGATGCTTTATGGCGTGATAATTGTAAACGCTTTTTTGTTCTCCTTGGTATCGTGCGAAATATTTTGACAAAAGAAAAATAATTGATAAAGAGAATCGATTTTTCCTCATAATATATGCATTTTTGCATCTGTATCGTTCGGACGGCAATTAAAACACACAAAATGCTTTCGATAGTTTCAGCGGTGCAAGTAGACCATGCAGGCCAGGCTCTCTCCCAGCCTCCGTCCCGTCCTGGCCACCAACAGGTCAGTAACAACGAGATATTCATTTTTTTCCTATTCGGCTAGCGATAAAATCACTGATTGAAAAAAAAAAACATTTTTTTAAGGAGTTACGTGGGTTTCGAAGCCAAAAAAGCATATTTTTTCTATAAAAAAAAATATAATATATGAATTATTTTGTTCAAAATGTTAAGCACGTAAAAGAGCAACATTTCAACAATATTTATTTAAAAATTCATCCAAAAATTTGGGAAATTCCGGTGGGAAAGCCGGTGGGACCTGGTTTTTGGAGACCCCTTAAAAAAAGTGTCCTTGTGGTGGTCAGGATAACTCATGACAGCTTTATCTGAAATTAAAAAACCAAATTTTTTCTGTTAGTAGATAAGTTTAGCTCGTGATTGAACGAAGGATTTTTTAAAAAATTGTAATTTGAATTTTTGGCAGAGTTGTATGCAAAATAGTTCAATTTTTGGTACAATTTACACTACGTATAGCCCTTTAAAATCAGTTGTAATCGAAAAAAAAACCTTCGTTCAATCACTAGTCAATGCTATGTTGAAAAATTGTGCAAAATTTCAATAAGATCATTAGTTTTTTGAGAAATCGTGTCCACCGACTTCAAAAATAGTGTTTTGAGAAAAATGCGATATACCTGCGTCGCTCCCGGCCGGTCTTTGCCAACGAGGGAAATTCCCAAAGGCTCTCTCTCCTAGACTTTTACTCCGATTGATAATAAAATTAGATAATAAAATTTAAAGAAAATGTCTTTTAAAAATGTTGAAACCCACTTAACCCCTTAAATCGCGCTACAGGCGATGAATTATTCACTGATACTTTCACAAGTATCCTATTCTGGATTGTTGACGCGATCTGTCTTTCCAAAAAAATGCGAAATGTATTGCGATTTAATCGCAAGCTATCGATGTTCTTATCACTAATTAACCTTTTTTTTCATACAATTCAACAAGTTAGGAAGAGGTTTGATAAATCTCTTCCTAACTTAAAATAAAAAAATTATCTACAAACAAACATCATCTACAAATCATTAACAAACATCTTCGCATTGTTTTACTATAACAAATACTTGATTCACGCCCAAATTAGTCCACGATTGTAGGGATTCATTAATTATTCAATTAAAGAGAACGAGCTTTCCGGCGAAATTGTTATCAAAGAAAACGATGCCGTTTCGAAGTGACGTCATTACAAGCTCCTAATTTTCTCATATATTGGCGTTCACTGCAAAACTTACGAAATGGTACGTGGGTGAGGGGAAAAGAAAAATCAACACCTGTTTACGAACCCACCGGTTTTTTCTTTAGGCGGGAGATTATTCTCGACCCATATAGAGGGGCATCGATATAATTGTGCCAACGAGTTCATTATCCTGCGCGTGGCGAACCTGTATTTTTTATGCTTTTTTTTTATATCGTACGTCGTTCCATAGCTCACGAATTCGACACGACTAGTCACCGGATCGTAATTACCGCTGTACGTATTTTTTTCTACCGCGTTCTATTTCCTTTTTATCTTACACACGACGAGAATCAACCTGGCGGTGAGGGGTGCGTACATTATTGTAGGTTCAACCCTCTTGGGACTCCGAGAAAACAAATGGTAGCGAGAAGTGGAACGAGAGAAGAACAAAAAAAACAGTACCCTGAGAGACTTTAAAACATGCTGATTCGTTTTTATAGCCATGGAGTGTGGGATATATATATATATATATATATATATACATGCAATTATAGCTATGCACCCATGAAATACCCCTATTCTCTTGTGGGGGTTGAAACTGTTTTTGTACGTTTTTTTTTGTTCGAAGGGATTTTTTGCCCAGTGGAAAATTAGCCAAACCTCAAATTAGCCGAGGTGGCACACGACCACCCTTGAGAGTGGGTTACGAGTATCTCGTAACTCGATCCCGACAAGGCGACGAGTTTGTTTTCACAGTTATGATTCTCCCTGTGAGTGCCTCGTTCGTTTCACTATTTTTTTTGTTCCCTTTCTCTTTGACATTCTGCCCATTGACGTGGTTATACACCAGAAACCCTTCAATGCAAATGAGTCGCGGGGGGAAAGAATCACCGAGACAAAGTTTGTCCCTAACGCAAGGGAGACATTTTGTGGGAATGGAACTTTTAAAAAATTACGTACAAATATAGTTGCCGTAAGGGTTTTTTCAGGAAATTTTCGAGGACTTGAGTATAATCGCAGTGGTTCAAACGAGAATTGTCAAATGCACTTTGAATGCGTTGATTATTTTTCGCCTTTCGCGCAGGCTTCTTCGAGAATAATTATGCCGAAAATCCTCCAATGACTCACACAAGAAACTTTTACAATCCATTGTCAGATATTTTATAAGGGGCGGTTACTTCGGGATTTTTTTTTATATACAGTAAAAACTTTATGAAATAGGTTTCGAAGTATGGGTTTCGAAGTAAAATGATTGAACTAGATTAAATTGGGGGCGTGGGCGTTTTTTGTTTCCTGAAAAATCCGTGGATAACGCATTGGCAGCCGTTTGAAATAAAAAAAACCCATTTTTTTGCCTGTCTTTTTTCTTTAAGGGACGAAAAAAAAGATTTCTAAATCAATTTCCGACAAAAATCGTTTCCTGATGGCCCCGCAAATTGAATTTCTTTTCAATTGCGCAGAGATTCATGTGAAAAATGCTGTTTCCAGAAAAACGCATGGAAAGTTCAACTTTATAAAAAATCGTATTTAATGTTAGTTTTTGACAACCCAAAAAAAAACCCACGTGTTCCAAAGACTTTAAGGGGTCTTCTCACTTTAGACACTAAAAAAGGCTATTTTCATGATTTTTTTCGATAGGTTTATATGATAGATATTGATATAAAAGTTGTTACACATAACAAATACACTTTCGAAGTACATTAAAAAAAAATTTTAATCTATTTATGTCACTATTTATAGACGAAAATGGTAGTTAAAAAAATGTCCTGAAAAATTGTAGGTCTGCGCTGTAATATAAATCTCGGAGATGGATCATCCGAAACAAAAAAATGAAACGGTTTTAGATTCAGAATGTTAATGGCTATAGCGCGTATCATACGATTTTTGATATATGCAAAAATAACAAAATGGCGGACATTTTTCGAAAAAACAAAAAAAACGTCTTTTTCGGCATTTTTGGCAAAAAAAAATAAATGTCAAAATTTTTTTGCCAAAAATGCTGAAAAAATACGTTTTTTTTTGTTTTTTCGAAAAATGTCCGCTATTTTGTTATTTTGTGATATGCGCTATAGCTATAGTTGTAAAGAATATGTGGTTATAGTTTCATGAGGATCAGTTCAGTAGTTTCGATGATTTTATCAACAACCGGTCGAAAAACGGTGTTTCGAGAAAAAACGCGTTTGAAGTTTGTTTGGGTTATAAATACATATATACATAAAAAAATCGTTTTAATATATTTTGAAAGTGTATTTATTAAGTGAAAAAACTTCTATATCAATATCTATAATATAAACTCAAAAAAATCGTGAAAAGAGCCTCTTTCTTTTAGCGTCTAAAGTGAGAAGACCCTTTAAAAATGCAAATTATGTCAAAAAAATCGAATTTAAAATTTTTTCATTTCGACTTTGACGCCTTTACCAAAGGACGTTTCAGAATGATTTACCAACGAATTTTCTTTGCCATTCCTACTTAAAAAACTGCACTGCATACTCAATTCCTATTTTTGGCTAATTGGCTCAATATTTATTTATTATTAGCTACGGTAAATAACTACGCCGAAATAAGTCTGGGTATTATTCAATAGTGACTGCGTTTTTCAAATTCTCATTTCCCTAATCTGACGTTGACGGAAAAATTTGAATTTATATTTTTTAATTAAAAAAGAAACTGGGAAGATTGAGTAACATCACTACTAAAACGACGAGCTTTGCCGAGAATTTGATTTTTAATCTTGTAATCGGCCACCTTGAGGGTGTCTAAAAAAACGTGGATCACGGTAGATCTGCGGGGTGTCACCCCGACCCGTGACACGGCGACCCCGGACGAGAAACCTAAAGAAAAGATAAAAGGGATAACGTATAACGAGTGAAGCGTGCGCGTGAGCTATCGTTGTCATGCAAATGACTTAGACAAAGGGCAGAGAGAGGAGTATTGTATCCATTATATTGTAAGTATCTATATACATAGACGTTTGCTATGATAATACATAACATGCATATTACGCGCTCGGCTTCCTCCAAAGATAAAATATTTTTCAACCGACTGCTGCCGAGCTCTTTATCCTCGTTTTCAATATTTTCATCATCCTCAAGCTATTTTGAGTTTGCATTCGTTTTCGTTGGCTTCCCATTTATTCTAAACCATAGGCATATGTCCGTTTCCACGAAGGTTATTGCCAGATAAGATATGGTGAGCGAGTAAACAAAGTCATTTATTATTTAAAAATGGAATATCTCTTATTTAACCCTTCGCGGTTTACCGTTCTGGCTAAAACACGCCGGGGGTCGCAATGACCCCAGCCATGTTTAAACGATTGCCGCGTTAACCGCGTCGTTCCGAATGACTCATAAAAATTCAGGATATTAGTTTGAACATTCTAGAATGTGGCATTCTCGGTATTATATTTTAATCCAATTTTAAAATGGCGGAGAAAAATCAGCAAGGGGTCAATGCCTAAAAAAGTCTGTTTTTACTAAAAAAAAATCATAACTCTTGCAATTTTTAATTTCTTGTCATAAAATTTTAGGGTGATGCTCTTGAGGTATGACAATTTAAGGAAAAAATAGCTCTATAGTGGGCGTTTAAAAAAAGGTATTTATTCACGACTCGTCCAATTCTACTTACAAAGGGTACCCCAAAGCACCGCTAGAAGGCAGGCCAGTCGCCTCGGCCACCAACAACTTATAGTCATTTTTACTTAAGTTTGTGCTTGGGGTCATTTTGACCCCGGGTGACCGCGTAGGGTTAAATTAACAGCAAATTTAGTTAAATTTTGCAATTTTCCTATGATAAATGAAAGTGTCGTAAAATTCATGAATTACTCGCACCTCGTATGGAGTTCGCGTATTAATTCTTCTCAACCCCTAATTTGATTTGACTCTTTATCAATGCATGTACCTTGAGTTAAGGGCTCCATTATCAGGAGCAAAATATAAATTGCAGTATTCACACTGACCTGTGTCAAAGTCAGCAAGATCGACAAATCAGGCTCTCAGACTTGAGTAAAACTAAATTCCAAAATGACGCATGCATGACATGCCGAGGTCAGCCTAGTCATTTCAGTTTCGGGGATGATACGAACGTCAAAATACGTTTTTTTTCCACTTCTATAAATTCATTAATATCCTCGTGCCCCAGTGTTGGTTGTCTCACCACGATGGAATGTCAGTCTTGGGGATGATTGCGCGAACGAAACGTAAAATGAACCTCGCAAGAGATGATGAACGCTCGGGGATTCCGTCTCTTATCGACTAAACAAAGTGTCACGAGACAAAAGCGACGAGTTCAGGTCGCGTGGCGTGTGAAAAACATCGCGTATGCTAGACACCCCCCCCCCCCCAGCCTGAACCATCATCGTTGATAAACGAAACTCCGTTTTGTTGTTTTTTTTTCTTCTCTTCTTAAATCGTGTTTTCGCTCGCGCAGCTAAAAGAAGGCAATGAAGTTTATTAGATCGACTGCCTAGCGATAGTTCTTCGTGTTCTGTCGGAAAGACCCGATTATTTATATATTTGCGATGGGAATGGCAAATGCTATTTATTTCACCCTATCACGATTTCGCAGTTCCTCTCGTATGTATGACGTAAACGCCTCCTCTATCGGCCTTTCCACTACGTCATTACGTTTCGTTTTATTCCTATTACTCGAGATCAAGTTACTCGAAGAAACTGGAAGAGAAAAAAAAGGAAGAACTTCTCGTGTTCTATATTTCCTATCATATTGGCAATTATACAAAAAAATTTTCTTCCGTCAACAGCAACCAACAGTTTGACAATTATACGAGAGTTTTTTATTCCGTTAAATCGAATGAACATTTTTATTTGTATTGTATACAACTCAATTACTTTTCGATTCGTTGTATTTTTCCTTACACTGTGTTTCTATTTCAGTTGTCAAGAATAAATGTCATCCTGTCAGGTACGATTGCAATATACAGGGGGCCCTGTTATGAATGGATAATCCTGCAACTGTCGATAGGCCAGATCATGTCCTACTATATGCTGGAATTTTAGTTTGGTCAAAGTCCCACGCTTTTCGAGATGAAAATCATCTGCTTTTGGTTTTTCGCATGCCGTTTCTACAAATGATACATTTTTGGTCTCGGTTTTTTGACAAATTTTCTCGGTTATTTGTTTTATCTAGAAAAGTCGTCTTTTTAATCTTGAATGTTAAGGAAACTTTATGAAAAAAAGATCTTATGCAGAATTTTCACACAAACCAATTCGAACATCTAACTTTGATAGCCTGCAGTGTTAAAAAAATGTATTGCGCATATCGTGCCAATTACTTTAAAATGGTGCTTAATTGTCGATTTATATCATTTGTAGAAATGCCATGCGAAAAACCAATAGCACACGATTTTTTTAAAAATAACTTAACTTATCTTAGTTAAGGGACCTTTTTTAAACTAACTTAACTTAACTTAATTAAGGGACCCTTAACTTAATTAAGGGACTTTTACCAAACCGAAATTCCAGCATACAGTAGGACATGATCTGACCAATCGACAGTTGCAGGATTATCCATTCATAACGGAACACCCTGTACATGCTCGATGGAATTCTCCTCCTTTTCCAATACTTTAAGGGTAGAATAGTGAGTTGCGATAAACCCTTAAGGTCACTTTGACAAAAAAAAAGAGGGCGTATCACTCGAATAGAAGTAAAAGTATCATCGAGGCAGTAAAAACGGTGGCTGATGGAAAGCGTATAATCAGAGTACGTGCAATTTTTTTATAGCCGCTTATCATATGTACGCAGTCCGATTTGCATCCCTCAATTCCGTGCGTATACTCACTCTCTCTCTCTCTATCTCTTTCTCATACTTTTCACATATGTCTCCTTTTTTTCCTCCCGGTAAACCGATAATGCTATCCTTGTAATATCCTTCGCCAACGATCACGCACTGACCCCTCTTCTCTATCAGATGTTCGCGACGTGCTGTCTCGCCACGTCGACCTTTCAGAGGAAAATGATTTTTTCCCCATTTTTCCCCTACGGGCACGTCTCGTAGGAACCATTTTTTGGATCACGAACCCATCGGGAACCATCCGACCCCGGTATAGAAAATACCAGTTTTTACACGGTTTTTAAACACTACATTTTTCCCACAGCCCGTCGATTTTTTTCAAACAATTTTCATAGATCCCAGCGGACTTTTCGAGCTTCCCGAGCAATATGAAAGCTCAAATAATCGAGCAATGATCCGCTGCAGGGAATACTTTACTCGGAGCTCGCAAACAGCGGAAACATCCTCGCTTCTCTACAACTGGCAAAGGGAGGAAAAACAAGAACGAAAAAAAACCGATTATTTCGAAAACCTCATGAGAATGATTCGAAATTCACTGCAATCGATGCAGCAAACTTTCCTTACGCTGCGAACAATTTTTCCTCACTTTGCTACAATGACGGCAAATATGAAAGCGAGTGAATCAGAGAGAGAGAGAGAAAAAGACGAGGGGAGAATAAGCGAGCGAGAAAAAGTATCCGCGTTGCAGATATAGAAGAGAGTTAAGAATTTACGAGAATGACGTGAAAAAAGGGGTGAGAAAGTGCAAGGGCGATTGGGGAAAAAAAAAAGAAGGGTCGCGAATGAAAGCTTTTCCCGTATGAGCTGAGGGGTTGATCGTACGTCCGCGCAGGCATTAGAAATAGCATAGCTGCGTGGCGTACGCGTCTGCATATGTGTGCATCGATACGTAATATCTTCCTCTACTCCATTGTACATTGCCCGTACTACGAGGGTTGTTCCGCGGTCATTGAAACTTTGCAGAACGGTCATCGTGTATGAATTAAATGATTGTCGAGCTCTACCTGTCATCGACCTGCGATCACTCGCTGCAATGCACGCTCATTGCAGTATATCATTCTCCCCCGGCCATGATGACCCTTCATGATGCAAACTGTTTTCCGCTGTTGCCAGCCAAGGAAACATGCGCGGATAACGTAAAAGGAGTTCGAATGGAAAAAAAGAAAGTTTCGAAGGGCGATATAGAAAACGAAAAAAAGATAATGACAATAGGCTGCGAGTGGCAGGAACAGCAGTAGGCAGAACACTCGTCATTTCTCTGAGACAGTCAGCCCCCTGAGTTTGGTGTAGCTAAAAAAAATAATCCACCCTCCGAATTATGAGAAAAAAAAGAGGGGTGTACGATGGAGGATCTTGTATTCGAATACGTGTCCCCCCTCACCTTCGAAATTCGTTACCGTTTGTCTTTCATCCACCCCTGCTAGCCACAGCAACCCCCAACGAAAAGTCTCACACCCTATGGGCGCCTTCAACTGTTCGGAGGCTGCAGTTATTAACGAACGAAAGAGAAGACACGGAAAAAAACGCATTAATATCATCCTGGCCATAAATAATACAAAAAACTACCCTCTACTCACCCCCTTGAATTTATATATATGTATGTGTATATATATATATATATTGGGACAAAACCTTAGTCAGTCTGCTGTTCATGCCACCGATCGTGCAGGAGAAAAAGCTTACCTAAATTCACTTCCCCCCTTTTCCTCTACAATTGCACAAACGCACGTCATCGAGATCTATATACAGCCGTGGGCATTGGCCTACACAGATCCAGTGTGCGTCTTCGCCACAGCAATAATCTCGTTCTCACGCAAACAGGACTAAAACACGAACTAACACCTCTGTGGATAACTCTCTTTTTTCTCATCTTCCACAAATACGTCTACTTTCGTTCAGATGGGGCGAAAGAACCGAAGAGAAACAACGAGAGAAGCAGTAGCACGTTTTCTCGTGTAAGGAAGTTCAGCGAGCCCGTTATTTATAAATTTGGTTGAATTAGCACCCTTAAGGCCTTAGGCCACTCTAGAGACCGAAAAATAGGCTTTTTGAGGATTTTTTTTCAGAAAAACTACAATATAAATCGAGATTACAAAAAAAGTGTTTATCATACATATCAGTGACTGTATACAATAATTCTTTTTGAGCGATTAATTTCAAAATGGC
Organism: Ophion ellenae; assembly: GCA_963210295.1. Classification (NCBI taxonomy): domain Eukaryota; kingdom Metazoa; phylum Arthropoda; class Insecta; order Hymenoptera; family Ichneumonidae; genus Ophion; species Ophion ellenae. The sequence continues at coordinate 54,259,413 of OY723386.1, read as the reverse complement.
GGCATTGCAGCGTTTTTGCGATGATGTCTCCGTTTTTCCAGGGTCCACGGCCGGACAAACAACTCCGGTGGTTGTTTAATTATAATGAGCCAATGAATTTTTTTTCGATTATATATAATAATTGCTATAGAAGTACGTAGGATTTTTTCGGTATGTTGATTTTTGGCCAAATGGCGCACTTCTAAAGTGGAAAGTGAAACATTTGCCTAAAAAATCGTCGGATAATTGTTAATAACCAATGAACTATGCAATATAAAAAAAGTCCTACGTACTTCCATAGATAATGTATTTTTCAAGATATATTCAACATTTCATGTGAATCGGTTGAAAATTGTCTGAGTTATGTTTTCGGCCAACTTAAAAATGCAGTTATGAGATAAAACGCGTTTGAAGGTTTGAGTCCGCTCGCTGCGAACCAGGCGGCGTACTAAAATTCGAAAACCGAGTACTTAGAGATTTTTCCCGGTCATAATCTTTTGGGACATCATTTTTGAGGTCCTAGGGGACCATTGAAAAA